>SNVD02003231.1:0-17399 GCA_013180625.2 Boswellia sacra
AAAGAGATAACAACACGATAGCAAACAAAAGTCAAAAACAAGTAAAAAAAATATAAAAACAAATAAGACAGATGGCAAAGAGAGATAAAACCTGTTCAATTTGATGGTCTCCGAAAGGAATCTCCTCGAGACACAAAAATTGATCATTATTCCTTATTTTATTTTTCTTTTCTTTTCTTTTTTTAATTTATTTTACAAAAACATTGGGTTGCCTCCCAATAAGCGCTTAGTTTAACGTCCTCAGCCCGACGTTGGTTCCATCATGGCAGGGTCCAATCTCCGGTGTGCTTCTCTAGTGGGCTTGGATCGTTCTTCCAACAAGAAATGGTGCATGCATATGGCTGGGCCTTGGATGTTAGCAATCGTCCACCCAATAGCTCTTTTGTGATCTATAAGTATTCGGACGAGTTTCTCTTCTTGTATTCGTGCAAGGCCCATTTCCATTGTAACTCGCAAAGTATCATTCTCACCCAAGAATCCATGATTCAAATGATCGGTAGTGATTAAGCTCCAAGGTATTGCTTTCTCACAGAAAGGAGAAGTTTCTCATTAGATAAAGTAAATTGAATGTAACAAAACCTCATACCTATTTGTGGTTTTGCTTATGGGTCTCATCTAAGGCTTGCCACAGCTGTCCTCCATTTCTTTGGACACTTGTATCAAATTCCTGACTCATTGGAATTTTCTGTCCCTATATGCTCACTAATAGCTACATCCAATCCATTCTTACGAGTTAACTCAAAATATTGTTGTGGCAAAGAATCAACAACGTCAACTGCAAAAACAGAATGTAAGTCACTAGAGTACCTCATTGCCTCAAAAATATTGAAACATATCACCTTGCCATCAAACTCTATGATGAGAGTGCCATCATGAACATCAATCTTGGTTTTAACAGTTTTCGAGAATGGTCTCCCTAAAAGAATCGGTGTTGGATTAGGAGATGTCTCATCCTCTATTTCAAGAACATAAGAGTCTGCTGGGAATACCAATTGATTCACCTGCACAAGCACATCTTCCACAACTCTTTTGGTATATGCATTAAACGATCAGCAATTTGAATGGTAATCCCAGTTTTCGCAAAAGGTCCAAGATTTAAAGAAGCATAAATAGAATATGGCATGACATTAATAAATGCTTCTAAATCTAACATAGCTCTTTCAAACTTGGTTTTACCAATGGTGCATAGAATGGTGATCGTACCTGGATCTTTGCATTTCGGAGGAATTTTTCTTTGCAATACAGCTGAAACATCTTCCCCCACACTTACTTTCTCATTTCTTTTTAACTTTCTTTTGCTGGTGCATAACTCCTTGAGACATTTTGTATAATGAGGTACTTGCTCGATAGCATCCAGAAGTGGTATATTTACCTCGATTTTGTGAGAAGCTTCCAGGATTTCTTGTTCTTGTTCCTCCTTTGACTTTGCAAATCTACTAGGAAAAAGTGAAGGAGAAACATATGAAGGAATGGGAATTATAGGATTTACCTAAGAAGTCAGTGTTTTGTTCATGGTGGAAGTGGTGTCATCTCCTTCATCAGTTTGTGATTTCTTTGGTAGGACATCTAATTGCTCTTCATTTTGCAAAGTTATCGCACTAACAGTCTCTCCTAGATTGATCACCGCTTGAGAAGATAATTTTTCTGAGTCTTGGCCCTCGAATTTGCTCATGCTAGTAGCCAATTATCCCATTTGATTTGCCAGGTTTTGGATACTTGCCCCAGTTTCCTGCTAGAATTGCATTGTGTTAGTGGCAAGTGCATTAACAATATCTTCGAGAGACATACCTGAGTTTTGCGAAGCTGGTTGCGGTGCTGGATGTGCCATTGGTGGTGGTTACATTTGAAATGGTTGCTGCACTCTAGGTTGATTGAAACTTTGTGGCCGATTTGGTATCACATTTGGAGTGATTGGTTGATGATTCCAGTAACTGAAATTATGTTGATCTTCCCATCCAGCATTGTAAGTGCTAGAGAAAGGGTCATACCATTGCCTCGTTTGTCCTGGAAATCCACCCATCGCATTGGCTTGTTCCATATTTTCTTCTTGTAAAGTTGGATACATGTCGATTGGATGCTCCATCGTAGAATATATCCCACATTCATAAGATTTTTGCATATCTCCTACAGCCATGTTTTCCACAAGAGAGGTTAGCTCAGAAAGTTGTTGTTCAATGTTCGGAGTGCTTACCTCATTTACTCTCCATGGTACTTGTGGCTCAAATCCGCTACTGAATTGATAGAAGTTTACTGCCATGTTGTCTAAACACAAACAATCAGAAAAGAAAAACAAAGAAAATATGAATCAACAATGAAAACAAAATAACAAATCGATTAGAAAATCAATCCCCGGCAACGGCGCCAAAAACTTGATGCGTTCGAAACTAGCAAGTATACTAGTCGCACAAGTAATAAAGTGATAAGTAAGATATCGTTCCCACGAGGATTGATTCTAATTGAATTTGTTATTTCCAGCAACAATAAACTAAACAGGGGGGATTTTTGTTGAATGATTTACTAAATGAAATAAGAATGCAAGTAAAGAATAACAAAACAGAAAGTAAATTTGAATGAAAAATCAATGGAAGAAAGCTGGTTAAGGGATCCTTCTCTACCACAAGATATGGATTTGCGAATTAATCGTAGAATTGTCATCCAATTACACCATTGAAATTATCAACCGTAGATAACAACAAGCTCTGTTATCCCAATCTTTCCTTACTTTTTTGTTAAATAAAACAGGCTCTTTATTTAATCTCTATCCATTAAACAACCTAGAACAAGCTCTCTAAATTTAATTCAATGGATGCATTACGAAAAGAAAGACAGGTTGATCTAAGCAATAAACACACAAGCTCGGATTATTTAACTTAGGTTGTATTCTCCAATTGCAATCTCTGATCACAATTTTGCTACTAATGGATTAGAAATTCAAGACAATTACGGATCAAGATTTCTAGTCTAGCAATAGACAATATCCAGATTATATTCAGTTGGCCACCCAAATACAATCCAGCAAGCAATCATAAGCATTAAACATGGGAAAATACAAGCAACTTCAATTAGAGAATTGGATAACAATTCCTTGCACAATCAATTCACAAAAACCATATCAAGGGCTTTGAAATCACCCTCAACCAATTCAGATTTAGTTACACATATTCAGAACAATACAAATACAATACAATATGGAGACATTCCAGAAAATGAAAGGGAAAGGGAAAACTTAGCAAATTTGATGAAATCTCTTAGGATTTGTAGTTCTTCCTCTTTCCAAGCCTTCAATCTCCTTCAAGAACTCCAAGAGATGAGAGAAATCCAAAGATGCAGCCTCCTCCACGTTCTCCCCTCTTCAAGTTATGAAATAAAACCCTAAAATGTGTTTAAATACTCTGCTACAGTAACGTGCTACAGTGTCCCGTATTATACATGCTACAGTGATGTGTGGAATTACATTTCTACACTTCTCACACTGTTTTGATTACAACTTTCGGTACACTGAATGGATTCATAAACCGTAAATTTCTCCAAAAAGTAGACTTCGAGAGCTTTTCAACGGTATATGATATGTCATCGGGTTCATTGTATATCATACAATTAAATCCGAGAAGATGGTTGACTAGCAGAGGTGAAAATGAAGGGTTTTACTCCATTTTTGTGCAAGTTGCTCCAAAACTCCTACAAACATCAAAACCACACAAAAACATAAAAATACTAAGGAATATAGCAAAGAAACATGGACGAATTGATATGAAAATGATATATAAATAGACACTTATCAACATAATACCAGATGTCTGACATAGAATTACATAAACACTCAACCCTCAAGTTATCCTAAGTGTCTTCTAACTCACTCATACTAAATCAACAACTTCATGTACAATTTTAACTCTCATACATGAAACAAAGACTCAATGAATCAAAGTAATAAAGACATTCCTTTTGCGTTGAAGCTTTCTTCTATAAATTCATGGAATGCCGTGACCAACTCTCTCAAGAACACAAACAAGTCTCCAAGACGCAAAAACTCTTTCTCCGCCGACTATTATCATAACTTGATATATATTGAGAGGTCTGGTCGAAATCTTCCTAAAAATCCTGTAAGTATCTCAATCAAAATCACATTAGGATTAGGATAAAATAAAATAGGAAGTGTTTATAGTTAAACTCCTAAAGTAATTAGGACATAATTAAATATCCTCCTATTTTGATTAGGATACAAGAAATATTATCCTGATCTATAGAGGTATTTATTGTGAATCAAATGCTTCCTATACTAAACATCTAGAAACAATAAAATATGAATTAAAATGCTTTTCTATTTTTATCATAAGTTAACTAAAAACTTCACATGTGCATGGCACATGCAAGGATTACGTTAACACCAACAACTATAATCGCATTCATGTATATATTATATGCTAACCTACTATCTTTCATTTTCTGCTGGTTAGCTTTGACCCTTTTGACTATTGATCGTCAGGTCTATGAGTTATGAATGGTCAGCTAGCTCTCTTTACAGTTATTAATAGAATTATAAGTCTCTTAATTAATTAAAGCTATTAATCCGTAGAGAAAAATCAAAACTCATTAGCTATGTTAACATCTGCCAAATTAAAGGTCAGACTTGCAATCAATTATCTACAAGTGGTCATGACAAGTAGAATATTGATGTTTTGGTGTTATTTTACTGTTTAGCACACAAATAAACAAACTATCATTTTTTATAGAAACTAGCTAATTTTAGAGAAAAAAATAAAAGTGTTTTTAGATTATATATCTAAATAGATTCATGCCCTTCCAAAGTTTAATTCAAAGATATATTTCAGGTACTTCTCCAAGTTTTGTGTTGTCATAGGTGCAGTTCAAAATCTAACCTCTCCCTCTACCGATCTCTATAGAAAAAGACCAGAATTTTCAAGATTCTATATGAACAAATAAGAGATAAGGGTTGTGATCAACATATAATAATCTTAGTCATCAGTTTATAGATGATAATAAACGTCAAGAGTTAATATTGTTTCAGAATTGGAGAAGATTACATAAAGTTTCAGTACTGATTAACTAACGAGTTTTGCTACGGTACTGTTGCTATACCATACAGCAACTTTACTGTAGCAAAATAAAAAATATAGACACATGTATAAAAATCGTAATCCAATTGAAAAAAATCGTATTTACGACTTTTACATGTTTTTTACTTACGACTTTTACATGTTTTTTATTTACGACTTTTTTACATACAACTTTTATTCATTTGTTTACGACTTTTACAATATGTTTACGATTTTTACATAAATAAACTGTGACTGTACTGGTACAGCCACTGTACCATAGCAAAACTCCTAACTAACCTCAAATATGACCAAGTATTGAAGATGATGCCCCATGGGAACAATATCCTTCAGAATATTGTCATCAACTAAGACAATATAGAAAGATGTACCACTCGACCCATAAACATATAGTCCAAGGAGAAAGTTCCTATTCTTGCCAAGCCCAAGCCCAAAGGGATGAAGATAGTGATCTACATCTCCAACTCAGTCTCCAAAGTCTTCCACAGCCGACACTCCCCCAGCTGTCTCAAGACCAGTTTTGTCCTCCATACTTTCAAGATTCCCAAGACCCTTACAGCATTAATCAAACTTATCTGCAGCAAATTTTAGAAAAAAGAAGTGGACCGAGTCAAGAAAGCCAGCAAGATGATACTATTTTGGATAGACTCCTCACAGATCTGGACAAGAAAAAAGGAAAGACTCCTCAATTTGACATGTTGACATGATGGGACCCCGATAGTGATGATGATTTAGATGAATACCCACACATTTCCAACATCACTACGTCACCAAAATAATGCTCTGGCATCATCTCCTTCATAAATCCAAAAGTCAAGATCTAAATTATCGATGAAAAGAAAAGGCTTTAGTCTTGTATTATATAATAAAGCTTTTTCACATGCTTTTAGGTTTAAGCATGTAAAAGTTATTAAAATATGTTATGTGTTATAAATGTAAAAAGATGGCTAAGTATAAGTATATAAAGTCATCTTGTCATGATACCTAGTTTGTCTAGTTTGAAAAGTTGTCTACTACACGTGTGTGGTAGAACAATCAGCTACGTGGCTTGCTTTGTAACCAAAAGTTTCTTCTATAAATAAGAGTTTCCGTCCTCCTTAAAGGGATATAGAGTTTTGGGAGGAAACCTTTAAGTAATTATCTCTTCCATCTCTTCCACCTACATACTTAAGTGTTCTATTGATTTTGAGTATATCGGCTGGAAACCCAACAGTATATTCCAATGGTGAACCTGAATAGGCACTATACTGGTCTGCAACTGGGTGTAAACAACGCCATGTACTCAATATCAGACCTTGATGTCGTGTTTCTACCCATTCATTTAAGCTAAGTTCTGGATCATAAGAGTTCCTTTTGTGATGCGCTAGTGCCAGAAGGGCTTGAGAAAGCGCTTTAAAGGAAATAATTTGATTCCGAGCTTCGGCTTATTTATTTGGTATCAGAGCCGTGGAATCCTGTCCTGATAAGTCTGTATCCATAATGCCTACTTCTTCTCTTCGAAAGTCTTTTTCTTATAAAATAGATAGTTTATATGAAATACAATATTTTCTTGATAGTTCTCAACTCCCTACTTCTAATCTCCCTTATCTCAATCCTTATCGTGTGTACAAAAATCCTCTTTCTTCTTTCCATAAAACTATCAAAACTTTAATCAACCCTTCTCCTCCTAAAGTCAAAGAGTATGTTCAACGTAGTAAATTCAATGCATATCAACTCCCTGCTATCCAATCTGAACAATATGTTCAAGTTGATATTCTAGATCATTTAATTGATCTTTGGAAGAGGGAAGGTTTCACTCATCTTCATTTTGGGGGAATTCGTTTTGCTCTCACTTATCATGCTCGTAAAGGTCTTCCTATTACCTCCAGAATTGCTCTTCTTGATACCAGATTCCCTAATTATGAACATGCTTGTTTAGGCATTGTTCAAACCACCCTTAATGCTGGTACAATCATGGTTACCATGTTCCCAAACTTTAATATGCCCATCAACGATCCTCTACTCAAAAATTGCCTTAAATTACAAATCCAAGTTGTTGGTGCTGTCCCTGTTGGTCCTACATATATGGCCACTCTCCATTACCAAATGGTTTGCCGGGTTCAAGATCATGCTATGGACGTCGCTCTTCCAAATGAAACAAATGATTCTATATTCATAAATGTAGAATCAAATCAAGTCTCTAGCTGTACTTTTGTTCCTAAACAGATAGCCCGTGAAAAACTCAAAGAATTAATTCCTACCAAATGGGTTTCTAACTATGAAGATACCCATGCAGCCTCTTTGTCCAACCAGTCTTTACAATCCACAGAGCCTTCTTTTAAAAGAACTTCCAGTGGCAAAATAGAAATTCATTTTGCTCCTGAAAAGCCTTCTACATAACATTTCTCAACTCAGTTTGGGATTCTCCCATATATTCCTACTGAGATCTATGCTTTTGATGATCAAGGCGTTCCTATTCACATGTTCCAAGAACATCAGCCAGACAATCTCTCTTGTAGTTGTCCTACTTGTTTGGAGCATGCTGATCCTTTCAGACCACCTAGCAGGAAAAGAGCTTATCGACCTCCAAAGTTGAAGACGTCAGATGCTTTTTATGAAGCGTATAGGAGGAAGGTTCCTGGGTATGATTTAATAGGAGAATCAACTGGCAAATTTGACTTTATAGTCAAATATACAGGTCTAGTTCATCAAACAATTCCAGAACCCTCTGGATGGGATGATTTAGATACCGACTCTCGATATGATTCTTCTGATCTAGAAATTCCAAATCAGATTCCTTCTCTACAAAAGAAATGTAAGGCTAAAACTGTTTGGATCCAAAACAACGTACTGGCTTAGCTGTTCCTTCTATAGCTATGTATCAACCAGATCTAGCCTCATTTCCCCCTCTGGAATCCAGAGAAGATCCTGTTACCAGAGAAAAATCTGCATGGAGGTAAAACCATTAACCTCCAGAAAAGCAGATGGACAACCTGAGCAGATGACTCAAGCAGAAGCAGTGCTAAATTGGCAATCTGAAAATGCAGTAGTCCAGAACCAATATCTTTCAAAAATAGAAGAAGCAACCAAGAGAATCGAGTCCAAAATAGAGTCTCAGCAATGTCAAGTATTGACTCCATTAGAAGCTTTGAAAAGGAGAATTGAAGATCTTCATCAGATTATTCTTCAGCATCTGAAGCAATCTATTCCATTCCAACATCTTCAAACTGAAATGAATCAACTAAAACAGCTGCTGATTTCTTTGGAAAGAATGGTCTTTGCTACTCAATCTCCACAACATCCTCTAGACAAACTCTTTACCACTCCTGCTCCACCATCCCTTTTGCCCAAAACACCACAAGTCCTGATATCTCCTACACATCCCACTCCTGATTCTATTTTTGGGAATAGTTCTTTATTCCTCCAGAATCAGAAATCTTTGCAGAAAAAACCCTCAAAATAAAAACAGAAACTTTCTTCCAGTAAAACACCTTTACCAGACCCTCTAGTTCAACTCACCATCACACCCAACCCTATTTCTACATACCTCCAAAACCTTACAATTGAAAATGAAAATGTGGAGTTATCCTCTGCTTCAGAAGATATTTCTGATCAAGAAAATTCTCAATCCCTTGAAATAGATTCTGATTCTGATCAGATTCTTCCTATCATAATGCATTCTGGCAATGATGATGATGATCCTCAGCCTTCTTATACAAATGCTACAGTTTAAAATCCTTCAGATGAAGATGAATCTATTGAAGATACTATACATGTCAATAGTCAGCCAACTCACAAGCCCGCACGTCATAAGACCTCTCTGTTTACTTTTGATGATTGCGGTATTGATGATCAAAGAAACAGAATCCATGAAATGACATCCTGGTGCAATTCAGCAATGTTACGTCCCGGCTATACCGTGAAAGGTGTTATTCTTGACTTCATAGCAAGAATGACAGGTTCTTTATGAGAATGGTGGTTAAAGCTTGGAGAATACCGCCAATTGCAAATCATTGATTTTATGGACATCAATCAATTCATGTTTTATATTTATTCAGAATTTCTGGGGAGTCCTACACATGTTAAAGATAAAGCCAGGGAAGAATTTTTTGAGTTGAAATGTTGTTCTTTCAAACCAAAGCATATTCAACGTCATTTCAAAAAGGTTCGAGAAAGGTTCTATCTCATTGGAGGATTAGATGATCCTAATCTCAAGCAGGCTTATCTTAATCAACTTTTGGATCCTTTAGGATCTGAAACTCTGAGGTTTATTGCATCCAAAGGTATGACTCTTTCACAAGTATCTTTGGGAAATCTGCTACAATTTGTGTTGCAGCAAAAAGCTTTGCAATAGTTCCAAATTTCTTACTGAATACAACAATTTTCGGAAGAAACTTGGAAAAGTTTGTCAAAGACCAGACCTCAAAATTGAGTGCAAATGTGGTGATTCATGCTTCTGTCCATCCAAGAAAAAGAAGCATATTCAAAAATTTAACAAGCAATCTCCTTTTAAGACGAAGAAAGCAAGAAAATTTTTTCGCAAGAAGAAAACACAAAGAAAATCTAATAAATGCTACATCTGTGGGCAAAAAGGACATTTTGCAAAGCAATGTTCTCAAAAGAAAAAGAAAGACAAGGTTTTCAAAACTATTTCTCAGATTACGGGAATCTCCTGTTATGATAATGAAAACCTTGAATCTCTCTTCTCGGAGCAAGATACAAAAGATGAAGACACTCTTTTTATGATTAGTGAAGCAGATTCATATGATGATTCAGACGGAGAACTTTATGAGTCTTATGAAGTCAGACCAATTTCAATCCAACCAGCTTGCACAATGTCAAAATTCATTGTGCCTCTTGTTCCTGTCATAATCCGGACATCTAAGTTTGACAAGCCAATCAATTTGATTACTCTCATTGATACTGGTGCTGCAGCTTCCATTCTCAATCCAACCGTTCTCCCTTCAGAATATTGGATTTCACATCGATAATATTTTCGTGCTGCAAATAATGAGGTTTTCTCTACAGAACTTCTCAGCAAAAAGGTATATCTTGAACTCTTTTCAGGTTTATCTTTTATGCATAAATTTCTGGGTTCTACTCTACCAGATAAAGACTTAGTTATAGGTTTTGATCTGTTAGCCCAGTTTTTTGCAAAGAGAGTTTTGATTAAATCTGATGGGCTGAGATATAAAAATTATTTTCATCCTTGGATAAAAATAGAACCATCTCGTTCTTTCAATCCAATAGAAAACTTGAAAGCCCATATCTTGTCAACCTTAAAAAGCCAACAATCATTCGGAATTCTTGTTAAAATGTTCTCATCCTCTTTGGAAAAATCCAGAATTCTTCATTTCTCTTCCCTTCAAGAAAAATGAAGATGTCAGCCCTACTAAAGCTAGTCATAGAGGAATGAGTCCTGAACATTACAGTCTTGCTGTACAAGAATTAACCCAATTACAAGCTCAAGAATAGGAACTTTCTCCTTGGACTATTTGTTTATGGGTCGAGTGGTACATCTTTCTATATTGTCTTAGTTGATGACAATATTCTGAAGGATATTGTTCCCATGGAGCATCATCTTCAATACTTGGCCATATTTGAGGCGGGATTCTAGAATTGATTTCTGAAATCCTTCTTTGGAATTCCCGAAATTCATGGGGGTAAGCTTCCCATTTTTGAACCAAGCTGTATGGAGATAGATAGTATTCCTGCACATGTGAAAAGAACTGCAACTGATTGTTAGTAACAACGCTAGTTCTTTTGAAAATATAGATAATATGATGTGATGCTCTTTGCCTACGAAGATTGAAACTTTTCTGTCTCTGATATTCAAATTGAGACTTCCACCATGAGAGAGTATGAAACCATTCAAGAAATATTTGGAAACATCCTGAAGGAGTATTAAGAGTTCTTTGGCTGTATAGCAGACTAGTATGTGCCATTCTGTTTGATATATAACTGAGATTGAACTCAATACCAATAGTATAAAAGATGCCAAAGAAACCATAAGCATTCAGGACTAAAATCACAAAGGTCATTCTCATCACGCTGCTTTCGATGCTAGCTAGCTATCTGGATTGATATACGTACGCGTTTTGTCACAAACTTTATCTGTTTTACAAATGATGACTTTGTAGTCTAATTTGAATGAAGGAACATGACATGTTTGTACTATACATGGACACGAAGATACGTTGAGCTTCTGACCCAATTAATTATTTGTTCAATGGGAGTTAATGTTTTCATAAAAAGGAAAGAGTTTTCTTCATCTTGCAATAAATTCTCCACCTACTACGCACATGGATTGGTGCAAGAAGAGCCCACAGCATCTACTCGAAATTCTTCATGGCAAACAAAACCCTCTCTTGGTTTTAATTTGATTGAGCTCGAAACCATGTGCAATAATTACAAAAATTTATTTTAAGATTTAGAATATTGAATGTGTCTCGTGGTACTGTTGTGCATGCCCATGATTTCCTCAAATATAATAATCAATAGGAGCTTATTATATACTTAGGGCTACCATGGTTTTGGTTTCATATACATATGTCTAGGCTAATCTTAACATTATTTGTGCTATGAGAACAGGATACCATCAAAAAGATTGTGTAATATCTCTTGAAAGATTGTACATTAGTTTCATTATGAAAATTATTCTGAATCTTCGTTACATTATCTTAAATTAAAATTATGTCATTTGTTTTAAAAAAAAATTAACTACTAGACATAATATCAAATAATAATATTTATAATAAAATTATACTATCCTAAAAGTGATAGTAGTGATGAGCATAATGGGGGTATTGCATTTATCGTGACAATTTCTTGATCTAGTTGGTAGAAAATTGGTACCAAAGTTGTTGAGATCTTAAAAGAAATTTAACTGTGGTGCTTGGAAGCAAAAGTTTCACGTACTAAGAAGATCATCCACTGAATCAAAGAAAACATAGCTATGTGGTTGTCTGACCTTGATGGCTGACAGTGATGAAGCACCCAATGATCGATGGAACTGTTTGCAAAAAAGTAGCGTCTACTTGTAATATTGCATGCATGTGAATCCAAAAAAGTAATAAAAAGAGTGTAGCGGCTATAAGCATAGGAGCATTTATGAATTAGATGGGGCAAACGGTTACTAGTTGTGAAAATTTAATGCAAATAAAAAGGCTTATAAAAGCAATGGTGGTTTTTGAAGCTGCATCAACGAGAGTTCACTCTCTTCTAATTAACTCAAGTATCAGCAGAAATGGTTCGTGGAACGAGGAGAGTTGCTTTGTTATCTTTGCTTTGCCTTCATGTGCTTGTAGCGAGTGTGTTTGCTAGGAATGTGCCTAGTGTAAGTGATGACGATGATGATAAGACGTTCATAGGTTTAGGGAAGGGAGGAGGATTCGGTGGTGGCTTTGGTGGAGGTGGTGGGGTTGGTGGGGGCATTGGAGGAGGCGGTGGTGGTGGTGGAGGCTTTGGAGGAGGTGCAGGTGGAGGAGCTGGTGGTAATGCAGGTGGGGGCTTTGGAGGAGGTGCTGGTGGAGGAGCTGGTGGTGGTGCTGGTGAGGGCTTTGGAGGAGTTGCTGGTGGTGGAGGTGGCATTGGCAAGGTTGGTGGAGTTGGTGGTGGTGCCGGCGGTGGAATTGGTAAAGGTGGAGGCATTGGGAAGGGAGGTGGAATCGGAAAAGGTGGTGGACTTGGTGGAGGAGGTGGTGGTGGGATTGGCAAAGGTGGTGGAATAGGTGGTGGGATTGGCAAAGGTGGTGGAATAGGTGGAGGAATTGGAAAAGGTGGCGGTATTGGTGGAGGAATTGGAAAAAGTGGTGGTATTGGAGGTGGAATTGGTAAGGGTGGTGGATTAGGTGGAGGAATTGCAAAAGGTGGTGGCATCGGTGGTGGAATTGGTAAGGGTGGTGAAGCAGGTGGAGGAATTGGAACAGGTAGTGGCATTGGCGGTGGAATAGGTAAAGGTGGTGCGATTGGAAAAGGTGGTGGCGCAGGTGGCGGGATTGGCAAAGGTGGTGGATTAGGTGGAGGAATTGGAAAAGGTGGTGGTGCTGGTGGTGGGATTGGCAAAGGGGGTGGACTAGGTGGAGGAATCGGCAAAGGTGGTGGTGCTGGTGGCGGTATTGGTAAGGGAGGTGGAATTGGAGGTCGTATTGGGAAAGGTGGTGGAGGCGGTGGATTTGGAAAGGGTGGGGGCATTGGAGGTGGAATTGGGAAAGGTGGTGGATTTGGTGGGGGAATTGGAGGTGGCTCCGGTGGTGGATTCGGAGGTGGTGGTGGAGGAGGGTTTGGTGGCGGGGGTGGAGCAGGAGGAGGCGGTGGGTTTGGCGGTGGTGGAGGATTTGGTGAGGGTGGTGGTGGCCACTGAACTTGACGTCATGCATGCAGGATTTATACGAGACTACGTGAACCATTTCTATTATCTCGAGCTTTAGCACGTGAGTGATGTTATATATATTTATTTTATGTTAGAAATAATATCAGAACAAATGTACTCTGTTATGGTCTTTACTGCAATACAAAGTTTTTATTTCCAGCAACAGAAGCAAGTTTTTTACGTGAGTATTAATCATGCATTATATCAAATGATCAATTAATTAACGGATAAATTAAATTTAAATTAAGTGCAATCAATATTGATTTGATCATATTTAATTAGATTTGAAAATAAATAATCCACTGCCGTCAAAAATTAAGGTTTAATTGCCTGATCTTCTAAGGCCGGCCGGGGTTTGGTTCATTTATTCTTTCCACTTGTTTATACAATTAGATGATCAAGTTAGATGAATATCTAATAGTTTAAATTAGATTTTAAATTCAAATTAACTTCCAAATTACAAGATCTTGATCCGTAATTAAGAGTGTGTTTGTGTTTTATAAATTTTTATTTTTAAAATTTTGAAAGAATGGGTGGTTGGGTTTAATTTTTTTTAATTTTGAAAATGATATAAAGTTCATATCGATTTAAATGCTTTGAAAAATATGTATTTTTATAAACTACTTTTTAGAAAATATGTGTTTTATTTTATCCATAAATATGTTGTACTTATAACATCTTACAAAATCAACAAAATCATGAGGATAAGAGTTGGTCAAAGATTGTTTTTTCAAACAAATTGTTTTTAAACATATGTTTTCACCCAATTATATTTTAATGTGAAATTATCAAAATAAAGAATTTTTATTCTCGTCAATCAACGAAAAATCCATTAATTTTAATTTAAAAATTTTATTTTATTTTTGTACCATATTAGTTAATTAATTTTTTTTGTGTACATGCACTTAGATATTTAGATTGGATTGAGTCTAATAAGATTAGATGTGGAAAGTGTACATTTATGATGCCGAATATATATAATCTACAAGAGAAAGCACTAATTAAAGATCTCAATGATACTTAATGTTCAAGAATACTCACGGCGTGTGGGTAGTACTAGAATTGCCACAATCATCCAGAGTACGAAAACCTCCATGAATTAGATCTAGAAGAGAGAGTGTTGATTATTATTATTATGTAGTCTCTTGTGACTTAAAATGATAATTCCATGGCCATAATAGGTCCTAATAGAATGGTAAGTATAAACTAAGGGTCACAGTGGCGAAGCCATGCTTGGACTCCTCAGGCCTAAACAGGAGCTCCATAATATATATATATATATACACACACACACATATATACACACACACACACATAATAGGTCCTAATAGAATAATAAGTATAGACTAAGGGTCACAGTGGCGAAGCCATGATTGGCTTCCTTTGGCCTAAACAGGAGCTCCACAATATATATGTGTGCGTGTGTGTGTGTGGATATATTGACATAAAACTAGATACAAATTTCTAACCATTGATTCATTGATTTACAGAATCTAATTGTTGAAATGATTGATAAGTTAACAGTATTACATTCAGCTTTTTGACTTTCAATCTTAACCATTGGATTTGGTGAGATCAATTGCTAAAAATTTGTATCAATAAATTGTTTTAAATAATTTGTATTAAAATATTCCTTAAATATTATGGAGCATTATGGATTTGCCATCACGAACGCTAATGTGGTGTTCTCTAATCGGCTGGACTGTATTGCCTCGGAGATACCACAGGTTCTCTCTGCCACCATAAGCGATAGAGAATGTGTAAATATTTTGCAAAGTTTGGCATGCTTATTCACCATCAATGTGTATAAATATATTTAATTAGCAAAGTATGGCATGAAACTTGTCATGGGGTGGCACCTAATACATCTATTTTCAAGACTTTTGGACCTTAGTGTTGATGCAATATGATTGGAGGGACTGGTTGAGAGTTGGTTATAAATACCACTCCTCTCCCTTTGTAAAGACATACAAATGAATAGAATCTTTTTTCTCTCCCTCACTCTTTGTTTTCTTTCAATTTCACTCCTAGATTTGTTTACTTTATTTTAGCATGACGAAGATCTACTAGTACAACATTCTGCATTTATGTTTTACAACTATTCTTATGAGTATGCTCTGTGGTTGCCACTGGGTTGAATCTTCCACATCAAAAAGTAAGAGTAGTATGTTTGGTTGCTTTGTTGTTTTTCTATCATAATTGAAGATTATCTGAAGATGGCAAGTTTAGCATGTGTTCAATTTCTTTCATTTCATGGAAAGAAGAAAGACATATTCCATGGACTACAAATGCAAGAAATCATCTGTGGTCAATGAATCTTGAAGATACAGTCAAAAATGGCAATCAGGCATTTTTATAGGTGAAGGCTAAAGCTATGACTTTTCTTCTAATCATTTGATTGAAAAGCTACAAATTGAATATCTTACTGTTGAAGATCCATTGATTTTGTGGAAAAGCTTAGAAGACAAATTTTTCCATTAGAGAGATGTACTACTTGCTTAAGCCCAACATGATTGGATGAGTCTACGATTTCAAGACTACAAATCAGTGGCTGATTATAATTCAACATTGTTCAAAATAATTTCAGAATTGAAGTATTGCGGCCAAGAAGTGGTAGAGTATAATATGATAAACAAGACATTATCTACATTTCATGCTTTAAACTTAGTTCTACAGTAAATATACAGAGAATGTCAATTCAAGAAATATTATGATTTGATTACATGCTTGTTGGTTGCTAAAAAGAACAATAAAATTTTGCTTCAAAATCATGGATCATGCCTAACTGGCTCTACATCAATTCCAATAGTTAATGCTACCAATTTCAAAAATAATAATCGTAATCAAGGGTGTGGAAGAGGTCATAGAAATCAATCAAGAAGTGATTATAAATCTTTCAATCATCGAAACAACAATGATAACCACCAGTAGGAGAATAACAATAATTATGAAGATAGAAGAAATGGAGGAAAAAGGCCTTCTAGAGAAGATATATGTCATAAATGTGGTACAAAAGACCACTGGGCCAGAAACTACCAGGATACCTAAACATCTAGTGGACTTTTACCAATCAACTCTGAGAGATAAAAGGAAGAAAATTGAAATTAATTTTCTTGAGAACTCTAAGTAAAGACTTACTCATTTTGAAGCTTCTGACTTCTTGGAGATCAAGATGGTAATCTTAACTTAGTTGTTGGTGGAAATATCCAAACCAATTAAGATTTTATTTTATTGGTTTTATGTTTGCTTTTGTACATAAGTGTGTTTTAATAACTAATACAACTTTTTGTTGAATGGAAAGGATATGGAACCATTCAAGGTGTTTTTTGATACATAAAAGAATGACAAAGAATTATGTTTGGCTGATAGTGCTACAACATACACAATACTTCGAGACAAGAAATTTTACTTGAATTAACTTTGTTTGAAGGCAAAGTAAGCACTATATCAAGATCTGTTGATCTGATTGAAGGATCTAGAAACACCGACATCTTCTTAGCAAGTGGAACCAAGTTAGATATTGAAGAGCCATTATACTCTAGTGGATCGAGAAGAAATCTGCTTAGCTTCAAAGACATACGACTCAATGGTTATCACATCAAGACTACAAATGAAGAAAGTAGAGAATTTCTTTGTGTTACTTCTCATATCTGAAGATAGGAGCATATATTACAGAAATTATTTGCTCTATCATCTGGGTTGTATTACACATTCATAAAATCAATTGAAACACATGCAATTGTGAAGCAGAAGATCACTAATACAAAGACTTTATGTTTTGGCATGACTGTCTAGGTCATCCTGGATCTATAATGATGAGAAGAATTATAGAAAATCCACAAGAGCCTTCGTTGAAGAGCTTAAAGATTCTTTTGTCCAATGAAAACATATACACTGCTTGCTCACAAAGAAAACTGGTTATCAAACCGTTGCCTTCCAAGATTGGTTTGGAATCTCTATCCTTCTTACAA
>SNVD02003232.1:0-17370 GCA_013180625.2 Boswellia sacra
CCCTACCCCACTCCACTTTCTCTCTCGATGAAGACCTGACCTAAAATATTAAAACCCCTTTCTCACTTAACTATTGGCATTCCCGTGTGTTCATCCTTCTAGCTGAAGAAACGTCACTGATTCTAGCTGCAAGCTTCGTCAACGGATACGGGTAAGCACCTGTGAACTACTATTTTGGTATGTTGAACCTGTATGAGGTCCGTTGATGTATGTTCTGTAATGGGGTTTGCTTTGCATTTTCTTCTTCTTCTTCTTCTTCTTCTTCACTAATTGCACTATTATATTTGTTTTGGTTCTATATTTGCTGGTTTGATTTTGTATAGTTCGAATAAGCTACTATTAATGAAACCCTAGGAATGTAGTTTGACAAAAATTGGGGCTTTTGAAAATTGATGCAATGTTACGATAGATTGATGCCATTTGTTGCTGTTTGTACTGGTACATTAACATGCATGCATGAAAAGGTAAAATTTTTTTAATCGAAAGTCCATGTATACTGTGTTTTGTGTTCTTATTATTCTTCTTTTAATTAGGATGTTGAGATTTATGTATTACTATGAATTGATGCAATTGGAGAAGGCTTGTACGTGTTATGACAAGCATGATATATATGAGTTAATATAGCCATTGTTTGTTGTTTCACGAACATACAGCTTATCTGATTTATCTGTTTGTGTTTTTTACAACCTTGTTTGAGGAAGCTAAGTTGTGTTGTCATGGCTCATTTTCTATGCTATGTAAAGAACTGTAAACATCATTGTAAGGCTTTGCTTAGTATATTAATTTTAATGAAGTGATTTTTCCAATTTTATTGTATTTTTTTTTAAATTGGTTTCCTTTGTATATTTTTAGTGCGTAAGTGTAGTAGGATGGTTCAATTTTATTTAATATATGAGGCTTTAGGTCATAGAATCTCAATCAGGTACATTGACCCTACTAAGATTTATAAGATTGGGCTCTTTGCAGCTGCAAGTAACTACTGTGACATAAGGGTGCATTCAGATAGGCAAGTTAGGTTGACTGTGTCTTTACGCTGGAATGGTGATTCTGTGGTTATACATTGTGATTCAAGGTTTTTAGAAGTATTGAACCTGTATGAAGATAGAGGGATATTTTCCACAACAGTTTCCTTAGAGATTATTCGAATAGTAGCAGATGATATTGACCTTGAAATTAACCATGAAAACCTTTCATATAAAGGTCAAACTAAGTCTGATGGGCCTGAAGGGCCTAAGGAACCCGAATCAGAGTCTAATGGTAATAGTTTAGATAGAGATGCTAGTAAGAGGGCTAATCAGGAAAGGATAGGGGTGAGTTAAATGACCCTAAAGGAAATCAGATAAGCCTAGTTAATCAACAGATTCCGATGAAGATTATAAGCTAGATAATGATGTAGGTTTTGTAGAAGATGATAGTAGGGTAGTAAGTAGTTCAGATTAGGAGCACTCTAGTGATGATCATTCAAATTACCAGTCTGATAGAGAAAATTTCGAAAAAAAATTGTGAGTAGCTCTGATGATGAGGTGTCTAGTGCTAGGATGGCTAGGGTTCATAGGAAAAACATGTATAAGCCTCGGTTAGAGGGAGTAGGGAAGTTAAAGTTGGGCAAAACTTTGAAAATCACAAGCCTTTTAGGGATATGTTAAGGGAATATGCAGTTCAGAACTTTGTTAGGCTAAAAAGGTTGAAAAATGAGAAGGATAGGTTGACTGTTAGGTGTGCAATTGAAGGCTACCCTTGAAGGATTCATGCCTCCACCACTCAAGACTTAGTTACTTACAAAATAAAGTCTCTATACCCTACCCATGATTGTGAAAAGAAGCTGATACCCTAGAATGCACATATATTTGGATAGCAAATAAATATGAAAAATATTTTAGGGATAACCCAAACCTAACTGTAGAATGGCTAGAAAAAGTTTTGAAAAGAAAATATGGAATTCAGCAAACAAAACAAAAGTTGTATAGGGCTAGGGTTAGGGCTCTTGAGCTGGTAGGAGAGCACCACCAGAGGGCACTCAATCTGTTGCATAAATATGCAAATATTGTGCTTTTAACTAATCCTGGGTCCATAGTGTATGTCAGAGTTGATGCAAAATTGATTTTTGCAACCCCTAAATTCCAAGGTTTTTTATTAGTTATCCTGCATGAAGGTTAGGTTTTTTAATAAGTTATAGACTATTTATTGCTTTAGATGGTTATCATTTGAAAGGGCCAATGGGAGGAGTCTTATTGGCTATTATGGGGATAGATGGTGATAATGGGATGTTCCCCTTGGCTTTAGGCATTTGTGAGGTTAAGTGCAATTCCTTTTGGAATTGGTTTCTTCAACATCTTGGACATCATTTAGGTTTGGTTGATGGGTGTGGCCTGGCTATGACCTTTTCAAGTGATAGACAAAAGGAGATACTGAATGCTTTGCTTGAACAGTGGCCTTATGCGTCAAATAGATATTGTGGGAAGTATTTATATGATAATTTCAAAAGAGAACACACAGGTCCAAGGTTGCAACCATTGTTTTGGAGGGTTTGCAAAGCAGGCAATGCTAATGCCTTTCATATAACAATGAAAGATGAAGCTGATTGATCCAAAAGCATATGAATAGCTGGCTAACATCCCTGCACAACACTGGAGCAAGCATGCTTTTGATGAGAGAGTGAAGGTTGACCATGTGACGAACAACATCACTGAGAGCTTTAACTCATGGATCAACCGACACTACCATCAAACATATCTGACCATGGTTGAGGATATTAGGAGAAAAATCATGAAAAGGATGCAAATGAAGTAAATCTTTCAATATTTCAATGCTTTTATTTTGTTTTCTTTTTGTGTAAGTGATATCTTTTCCATGGTTTTGTTTTTTAATTGTGATAATGAAATTAAATTATTGCAATTACAAGTTGAAAAAGTGTACTAGGTGGCACTCAGATGTTGGGCCTACAAGTAAAGGCATTATAAAGGAGAGGGTAAAATTTACAAACCACATAGAAGTGATGTGGTATGGTAATTTAGAATTTGAGGTGTTTAGCAGAGGTAAGACTTTTATTGTTAGATTAAAAGAGGAATTTTGTTCCTGTGGTCTTTTTGGGGTAAGTAACAAGCCTTAAGACAATTCAAAATTGATATTTCATTTTTCTTAAATTAGTTAATACTCATATTTCAATGGCTTTTTATAGGTTTCTAGTGTACCTTGCAGACATGCTATTACAAGTGTTTGGGAAAGGAGGCTTGATGTGCACTAATTCATCAATAGGCTACTACTAAGATACAGGTATATAGCAGCTTATGACCACTATATTAGACCCATTCCTGATCAGTCTGAGTGGCCAGATATGCCATGTAATGAGTTACAAGCTCCCAAGTAAAAGAACAAAGGTTGGAAGACCTAAGAAGGCCAGAAGAAGAGCAGCAGATGAGGGTGTGGCTCCAAATAAACTGTTCATAATAACTTACAAAAACTGTGGTGGTTATAACCGCAACAAGAGGTCCTGCAAAAATCCACCTGCCATAACATCAAAGAAGGTTATTCCACTTCTCTTTAACTTTCATTTATTCTACATTTTATAGAAGTTCACAATCCTATTAATTTATTCTCATTTGGCTTTGTTGAAGGCAAAGAAAAAATATGCTAGCTCATCTTCACAAGAAACAGCTCCGTCTCAGCAAACTGGAACAACATCTCAGCCTCCCAAAAAGAGAAGTACAGACCCAATTGTGAGAAGACAAAAGAAGGTATAATTACAATTTTTTTTGGTAACCTAGCAAAAAAGGCAATACTTACAAATTTTGTATCTTTTACATGCATTTTCAATGTAGAAAGCAAATCAGACTGAAGCTGCATCTCAACCACATACAACTCAAAGTGGACCATCTGAGCCTACATCTCAGCCACAAACAACTGAAGGTGGACCATCATCATCCCAACCTTTGTTCTCATCACAAGAGATTAGGTGCTCAGCACATCCACCATCCCAGTAACATCACTACTTAAAATTGAGGAGGTAATTTTTTTTTTTATTTATTGTAAAATGTAGCTTTTGGTATGTATTATTAAACCTTTTATGATTAATCCATTTTTAACATTTTCCATGCAACCACAAGATGCAATTCCAGCAGGAAGAACCAAACGAACTGGAATGCAAAGCTTATGGTACCTCCTCAATTTCTGGTTAGTTGTGTATTCTACTACATAGATGACTTAGGAGAAGTTTGTTGCAAACATATGTTTTTGTAAAGATGTTGTATATAACCCTTGGGCAGATATCAATTATCATGATGCATATATGTGCATTACTATGCCAACTGGGTACATAAGCACATAGAAGAGTTAAAAGTGCTTATTTTTTTATAAATGACACTGTAAAGTCCTTTAGCTAGGCATTAAGTGGCAACAATGGGCACTGACAGATACCAGTGCTATTTTTTTTTTATTTTTGCAAATGTTAAACTATATACTTAGGCTTGTAATTGCTAACAATATTATGCTTTATATGGCACAGTTTATGTACCAATAAGGCATAATATTTGACACTAACTTTATGCTTTTATATTAATGCAACTGTTTATTATTTGGAGAATCTGCTTTTCTTTTGCTCATAACATATTGATATTGTACCATATAAAGTCACTTAAACTTACACTAGTGCATTTCCATTCCTTACATCAATCATAATTACATCATTTTTAGCAAAAATGATATAAAAATCAGAAACAATATCCAGAATAGAAACTTGTTCAACAGCATATGATTCTTCATTTTTCCATCAATCTGTACCAGCATTTCAGTTTGCCTCATCACTTGCTTCAAATCAACTTTCATCTTTGTCAAAATCAATTCAATATCATCTATCTTGCTTTGCTCCTCCCTTTCCGTCATATTGGTGCTACTTAGAAAATCATATAGATCACTATGAATCTCTTCATCATCAGAATCCCACCACCTATAGAAATTACATTTACCATTTTTGCATATGAAATACAACTTACTGGGATTATTTGTAGACTCAGAAATCAACACAGCTACTTTTGCACCACACTTACACCTTCTGTTTTTGAATTTTATGAGTCTGCCATTTACCATTTTCAGCCTTGCATTACTTGATTGTGACTGATTGAAATACTTGTGTGTGCTCATCTTGAAAATGTTAGCTGTGTTTGAATGACAGGGTTGTGTAGATTCTGTTGTAGATTATATTGTTGAAAGATGGCTTTTGTTGTTGAATGATGGCTTGGCTGGATGAGAATGTTGCAAGTTTTTCTTTTGAAAGATGGATTGATTTGCATTTGAGGGATTTATTTATACTGCACAAACAAGTATGCATGGGAACAACAGATAGATTTCAATGGTTATTTTACATTTTGGAATTGTTAGGGATAAACTGGTCATTGCACGTGAAAAAGGTCCCAGGAGTTTTGTCATTTTCCTCATCGAATCAGGGATACATGTGTTATTTAGAATGAAATGTTTACTATTTTTACTAGGCACATGTTCTTTTACATGGGGTTAAGGTTATTAACATAATTGCGGCTAATTTGGATGAAAAGATGTTGCCATCTAACGTCTGACGTAACAGAAGGGAGTCTATGATGTATTTTTCAAAACATAGGGGCTAAATTTATAAAAAAATGCACAAGGCCTTTGTTGATAAAATAAAGCCTAAAGGTAGGGGAGATCTATGGCATTATCCCATCATTCAATATATACAATTACGGCTTTGATCAATCAAAATCTCATTAACAAATAATATGCCAGAATCATCATGTAATTAATTAAACGGAAACACAATATCATCACTACAATTAATCAAATATCAGACTCATGTTCTAAGCTCTGATACCACATGTAAATCATTCAATAATTATTTGAATACATGATCTGATATATGAATTAAATAACATAAACAAAATTGTGTAATTCATACATACTTTGATATATCGATTAATTGCTAAATTTTGTATCTAACTTTTAATAGGTAGATCAAATGTTAACAATTATGTGATAACTCTAAAATTTTATAGGTAGAGAGAGGACCAATGTATGCATTGGAATTTTTCCTATGATTTGAGGCCCAATGATGAGACGTGGTACCTTCATCAAAGGTATTTGCCTCTTGACCAAAGCTCTTAAACTTGTAGACAAACCAAAAATAGCCAAAAGACAAAATGCTGAAAAACAATGTCTAAACCAAGACTGAACCACATAGGTGCTCGAATAGATAGAGTAGGCACACGCCTATACTGCCTATAGGGGCCTACCCTGGAAGGTTTTGAACACCTTGGTAAATATCTAGAAACCCTTAAAGCCACCTAGAGTAGGCTTGGTACCTCTATGTGAAGGTGCATGCCGACTTCCATGATCCCACATTGGAAAAACACAATCATTTCATTACTACAATATAGCTATATAAGCATTAATGGTTTTTAGTAAAAAAACACGGAAGACATATGAGGAATTGGTAGAGTACACTCTAAATTAATTCCTAAACTTTGTCTAAGTTTAGATTTTTTTTTTAAAGAACCATGACAAATAAGTTTTCTTTAAGTTCAAGCTTCAGAACTGAGGTAATTACCCTTGAAAATGGTGCAGAATTGAGGGCCTAGTTCCTTAATTCTTTTCTTAGTTTTCTTATATGTTTTATTAGTAGCATGCTTAGGTTTGTTGCCATGTTTAGAAGCATGTCTAGGAGTAATGTTTAGTTTAATGTCAATTACTTTTATTGCTATGTTTAGTTATTAAGTTAATTGCTTTGTTTGTTTAGTTAGTTAATTGGTTAGCTTGTTAGTTAAGTTAGTAAATGTATGATTAGTAATTCTAATTATGTCTCAATGGCAATTAGTAAGGGATCGCAATAACGTAGGAAAATCTAGAGTTGAAAGATGAATGGATGATTATGATGTGATGCATTCTTATCTAGTTTAATTCCCTATTAGAATCGCTTGTTGAGAGTTTTCTTTCTATTTTGTTAGACTATTAAACAATACTGCTTGCTGTGGTTGGAAACCAAAATATAGTTTCTAGCCATGAATAGGCATGCTTACTTAAGAAAGTTCAATGTTTGAAAGATAACCAAAATATAGCTTCTAGCCATGAATATGCATGCTTACTTGAGAAAGTTCCATTCCATGTCTGAAAGAAAACAGTCCTTTCTTGATATTTTGCATAGCAAATTTGTAAAATCTTGTCTATGTAAAAAGCTTGAGACAATGCTAGTTTCTTGTTCATACTAGCTCTTATTATTTGAATGCCAAGAACATAACTAGCCTCTCCCAAATCTTTCATTTAGAATAGCTCAACTAGCCAATGTTTTATTGATCATAATACCCTTATATCATTCCTAATGAGTAGAATATCATCTTCATAAAAAATAAGAAAGACAATCTTATTGTCTTGTATTCTTTTGTAGACACGTGGTTCTTTTGCATTTTGAATAAAACGATAAGTCTTAATCATTTTTATTAAACTTCAAAGACCTTGATGCTTATTTAAGACCATAAATTAAACTTTTTAATTCGTAAACTTTTTGCTCTTGGTCTTGTTCTATAAAATATCTGGTTGCATCATAAAGAAGCTTCAGTCAAGAATGTTGTCTTGACTAAAGAAGCTCTTGGTCATATCTCATAATCATAATGAGTAGCAATGGACAAGAGAATCTGAATTGATTTAAGCATAGCCACTGACAAGAAGGTCTTGTCATAGTCGACTCCTTTCTTTTAGGTGTAACCCTTAGCTACCATTTGTTGGAACCTAGATATGATTTGACTAGATCAATGCAGCGAAAATAACTCTAGGATAAGGATCTAGCAAATATAGGTTTCAAAACATTTTTGTGCTTTCTCACCACTTTGGATCCCAAGTATGGCTGAATATCAATCTGAACAATACTTATGAGAGTGTAACTTGACTGAACAATCACCTAAGAACACAAAGGAAACAATGTTAGGAGAGGTCCAGATAGCTCAAGCGTGATCCCGAGGGTACCTGAGAAGTTTCTGAGTTTTTGCTGAAGGAAAGAGGCCTAAGATTGGTGCAAATTCCAAGGCAAAGATACTTTTCACATTTTTTGTCTTATTCATCTCTTAAGGTTTCGATTGAAACCCTAGTATGTTATATACCTCTCTTGTTTCTCTGTTAAACTGTAATTCTTGGACTTAGTATTTTATTAGGATTCTTTTACTCCTTATATAAATCTAATTAGATTTCTACAAACCTAATATAAATAATAATTGGACTTATAATTTAATTAGGTTTCTACAAACCTAATATAAATCTAATTAAACTTTTATATATTTAAGTCTAACTTAAATAACTAGAAGGCCTCTTTAATTCCAAATTAAACTCTTAATTCATTAAATCATATTTAATTAATTAATAAGCTCAATATAACTAGAAGGCCTCTTTAATTCCAAATTAAACTCTGAATTAATTAAATCATATTTAATTAATTAATAAGCCCAATTACTTATTTAATTAATCTTGTTAATTAAATATCAAGCTTGTTAGATTATTTATTTAATTAAACTCTTTTAATTAAATAACAAGCCCATTTACAATTTAACATATTTAATTTAATATATCAAATATTATTCTTAATAAAATCGCAATTAAATTAAATAATTATTTATTATATTTTAGTCTCATGTTAAAATGATTTAATCAATTACTCAGGAGACTTTGATGGACATATTTAATTACAAGTATCAATAAGTTTGACCCGATACCCTATTATCTCATAACTATAGTGGGTCTTACTTATTAACTTTGATCTATTTCACTATAGATCTAAAGTTGCACTCTTGAATTGAATATTCTTTATAAAAGCTTAATAATTTAATCTAATTAAATTTATTTTCTTTCAAAGCTTTATCCATTAAGCAATAAGTTTACATAAATAACCTTTATGGAATACTAATAATTGGAGCTAGGTTTAAATTACCGTTTTACGCCTCCAGTTATGTCTTGATCCCTTAATACTGGGTTTACACCAATTAAAATGAATTAAGATTTATTCAAATAAATCTTAGTTTAATGAATAACTTTTCATTAAACACTTAGCCAAAATTCTATCACTGAAAACCTTGTAAAACCATAAATGTGATATTCTTTAATCCCTTAGGGGTTATCAATTTCATATCTATAGTATAGTGTCTACTAATATACAAATCTTATAATCTCAACTAGTCAAGGTATTGACCTTTATTTAGATCTCACTTTTTATTCTAGTCAAAGACCATATTTTAGTCAAAGACCATAGCCTATATACTAGAGGTACACTACCCACCGAAGATTAAGGTATATATGCCTTTAATGCCCAATTGTGGTAATCTTCATTCGGTCACAGTATTTTCACCAAATGATATAATTCCATGTGGTCATGTTTAATGCATTTAAAATGTATACGCGGTTTCGTCCTGAAGTATCCACTTCAAATGGTTAGAGACTCACCATTTTCCCATTGAAGACAAGCCACATAACAACCTTGTCCAAACAAAGTGTTCAGCTATTGTTTATAGGTTGTGAAATAGTTTTGAACTATGATAAAATTTTATGTTTCATATATATCTCATGTATATAGAATTTTATCAATAGATAAGCTTTAGAAACTTTAGTCATTAATACAATCATATTTGGGCAAAATGAATAACAAAAACTTTATTTATTAATGATGTTTCTACAAATTTATAGAAAATATTCATCACTCTTAAGGCTTATATGTAATAATCTCCTGCTTGCCCTTAGAGTAGATGTGACATGTTTACAATTCTTGTGCTCCCTAGGTGACCCTCAAAGACCTTGGTCGCTAAACTCTCAGTGAATGGATCAACAAGATTCTCCGTAATAGGAATCTTACATACTTCCAAATCTCCATGTTGCACAATTTCTCGTATAAGGTGGTACTTTCATTTTATTTATTTTCCAGTTTTGTGGTTTCTTGGTTCTTTAGAATTAGCCAATGTCCACTATTATCACAATAAAGTATAAGGGTCTTTTTATCATTTGGAATAACTTCCAAACCAGTAAGGAATTTACGAAGCCAAACAACCTCTTTAGCTACTTCACAAGCTGATATATATTCAGCTTCTATTGTGGAGTCAGAAATGCATGATTGCTTTATGCTTCTCCACACTATGGCTCTACCACTTAAGGTGAAAATAGATCCTGAGGTTGACTTCTAGAATCTAACTCAGATTGAAAATCTGAATCTGTGTATCTAATCAATGTTAGATTACTTCTAGAATATACAAACATAAATCCCTTCGTCCTACAAAGATATTTCAATATACGCCTTACAGCAACCGAATGCTTCTTTCCAGGGTTTGACTGGAATCTATTAACTACTCTCACTACATAGTAGATATCTAGCCTAGTACACAGCATTGCATAGATGAGACTCCTAATGGTAGACGCATATGGGACTCGTCTCATATTTTCTTCCTCTTGAGGAGTCTTACGTGACTGCTCTCGAGAAAGTTTAATTCCATGCCTGAAAGTTAACAGTCCTCTCTTCAAATTTTTCACTACAAATTTGGCCAAAATCTTGTTGATAAGGAGGCTTGAGACAATGTTGGTTTCTTGCTCTTCCTATCCCTAATAATTGGATGCCAAGAACATAACTAGCCTCTCCCAAACCTTTCATTTGGAATTGCTCAGTGATGCGTTCGAAACTAGCAAGTATACTAGTCGCACAAGTAATAAAGTGATGAGTAAGATATCGTTCCCACGAGGATTGATTCTAATTAAATTTGTTATTTGAAAGCGAAAACATAATAAATGGGAGGTTTTGTTGAGTGATTAACTAGATGAAATATTAATGCAAATAAAGAATAACACAATGCTAACTTAATTAAAGTGAGAATTAATCACTGACGGAAATCTGGTAAGGGATCATTCTCTGCCACAAGATATGGATTTGCAAATTAATCATAGAATTGTCATCCAATTACACCATTGAAATTATCAACCGTAGATAACAACAAGCTCTGTTATCCCAATCTTTCCTTACTTTGTTGTTAAATAAAACAGGCTCTTTATTTAATCTCTATCCATTAAACAACCTAGAACAAGCTCTCTAAATTTAATTCAATGGATGCATTACGATAAGAAAGATAGGTTGATCTAAGCAATAAACACACAAGCTCGGATTATTTAACTTAGGTTGTATTCTCCAATTGCAATCTCTGATCACAATTTTGCTACTAATGATTAGAAATTCAAGACAATTACGGATCAAGATTTCTAATCTAGCAATAGACAATATCCAGATTATATTCAGTTGGCCACCCAAATACAATCAGCAAGCAATCATAAGCATTAAATATGGGAAAATACAAGCAACTTCAATTAGAGAATTGGATAACAATTTCTTGCACAATCAACTTACAAAAACCATATCAAGGGCTTTGAAATCACCCTCAACCAATTCAGATTTAGTTACACATGTTTAAAAACGTGGTAAATACAATACAACATGGAGACATTCCAGAAAATGAAAGGGAAGGGAAAAACTTAGCAAATTTGATGTAATTCTCTTTGGATTGTAGTTCTTCCTCTTTCCAAGCTTCCTTTCTCCTTCAAGAACTCCAAGAGATGAAAGAATTCCAGAGCTGCAGCCTCCACCACGTTCTCCCCTCTTCAAGTTATGAAAATAAAACCCTAAAATGTGTTTAAATACTCTGCTACAGTAACCTGCTACAGTGTCCCGTATTATACATGCTACAGTGATTTGTGGAATTACATTTCTATACTTCTCACACTGTTTTGATTACAACTTTTGGTACACTGAATGGATTTATAAACCGTAAATTTCTCCAGAAAATAGACTTCGAGAGCTTTCCAACGGTATATAACATGTCATCGGGTTCATTGTATATCAATACAATTAAATCCGAGAAGATCACTGACTAGCAGAGGTGAAAATGAAGGGTTTTACTCCATTTTTGTGCAAGTTGCTCCAAAACTCCTACAAACATCAAAACCACACAAAAACATAAAAATACCAAGGAATATAGCAAAGAAACATGGACGAATTGATATGAAAATAATACATAAATAGACACCTATCAAATTCCCCCACACTTAGACTTTGCTAGTCCTCGAGCAACTACAATGATGAAACAAAACTAAACCGAAATAGAATCAAAGAAAAATTAAAACACACAAATGCTTCAACTTGCAAATAGGCCTCAAAGATTGTACTTAATTATAACCCAAGGAAAACTTCAAAATAATGCACTTGATCAAGAATTTTATCTCAAAGATTAGTTTCGCTTCACTTCAATTCCTCAAGTGTGTGTGTGTAGAGCCATTCTCACCTAATCACTTGTAACCCGGATGAGTTTATGCATAAAAATGAATCATATTTAATATTGAAGATGTGTGTATAAATGAACTCCATAGGCCTGCTTTTCAAGTCACTCTCCACTAATGTAGACATGCACAACACCAAGGATCAAGTAAGACTTTATTAAGCTTGTAACGTTTGGCTTGGGTGAAGGTATGATAAAGGATAATAATTTGGCTCAAATCACCCACAAACACATAAATCATTCAAGACTATGTAGAGCTCAACCCTATAACACAACTTCATTTCAATTCACCAGGTTACTCCCCCAAACTTATTTAGAACACTCAATCTTTTTTTTTTTTGTAGAAAACAAAAGAAAACTACACCCCCACACTTTGTTGTTTCATTCTTTTTAAGAACACCCAAGGGTATAGATCTCTTTTTCTTCTTTTTTTTTCTTTAACTGCAATTCCCCTCCCCCACACTTAAACAACACATTGTCCTCAATGTTTAAGTACGTGGAAGATAAGTACAGATTGTTTTTTTCTCTTTTTTTTTTACAAACATAATAAAACTCACTTGCATTGCTCATGGCACAATCCAACCTCCTCTAACTTCCCAAAACCAGAACATAATTCGAAATGTCATCATGAATGATCTACATGCTCATAGGTAAGGGACAAACTGTTTGGGAAAAAAAATTCATTTGAGGTTAGGAAATCTTTAAGTGAGTTAACAAGAAAAAAGGCTTACAAAGGCTCAAAGGGGTAACTAAGGATCAATTTCAGTCAAGGGTGGCTATTAAGGCTCAAACGGTCCAAAGATGGCCTAAATCATTTCCCCAATGTTGCACAGTCTAGGATTTCGCCTCGAGTGACCATCAAACAAGTTCTAGAATTCATTGAAATCTGAAGAAACATTTAAATTACATAAACTTTCTCTAAGTGAACAAATAACTCAGTGATAATAGCTCAGTGCTCAATGTTGCGCAAGGAATCAAAAGCAAAGCGAAAACCAATAAACATTTCAAGCACACAGATCCATGCATCATTTATTATTTTCCAAGAGTTATTCTTAATTCAATCATTATCTTATCATCGACCCACAAAATGCAAGAAAAGAGGTACGTGGCGTTGTTACACCTGAGTCAAGATTGTATATTTCAACAATCCTTAGGACCAGTAGCCCGCAGACTTAAGGTTTCCAGCCTATATACCTTTATTATGAAGAACAAAACAAGAAACAAGACACTTCAAACAACATGAAATAAACAAACTACAAAGTTATTAAGGAAGAATGCATTTCAAGGGTTAAGGAAACCCCATATTCTGCCATTCTCAGGTTTTTCCACAATTTTTTTTTAAAATCGAAACTGATAAAGATAAAAACACATAACAACTCTAAATTACACAAAACTAAACTCACTCATAAAATAACAAAGTTCAACAAGTAGGAAACAAAAACTAGTTAGAATGGGTCTAAAAAGTTTAGAAGTTAGCCTCCTTATTCAGCCACTATGGATGAAAGAGATCCAGAATGCGTTTCAAGAGGACTTAAACTTTTTAAGACACCACTCTAAAAGGCAAGATTAGAAAATATTACCTGGAACGAAAGAAATAACCTGAAAAAGCTCAAAAGAAATAACATGAAAAATCTTAAATAAACACAATAAAAAGAAAGCAAACAAAAGCGAAGCAAACCAATGGATAGAGATTATAGATGGAGTGTTAAATCCAGTCTACGCCTTTTATTGCCTTCTCCAAACCAATCTATCCGAGCTATTGTTGGATCAGGCGAATAGACGAATGCTTGTAATTTGTTAATTAACTCCCTTGCAATTGAAGCTGTAACCAGGATTTACCTCGCCGATTGTGAGATGAAGTTTTTTTTTCTACAGCTTGATCAAGAAAAGATAACAAACTATCAAAAAAATTATTGACATTTAACAAATCAATGGGTTTCCGATGGATGTTTAGTTGTGCCCAAGAGATGATTTGAAATATCTCCTCTAAAGTACCATAACCACCGGGCAAAGCTATAAATGCATCAGATTTAATGACCATATGTGCAATACGCTCATGCATGCTAGAAACCTGTAACTTTTCCCCCATGGTGTTGCCTACGATATCTCGTACAGCTAATGGTTTAGGGATAATGCCGAGAACTTTGCTCCCTCCCAGAGATGCGGCTGTCGACACACACCCCATTAACCCAAGACTACCCCCTCCATAAATCAAATGAATACCCCTCGCAGCTAATGTCCTACCAAGATCAAGAGCTGCTGTTGTAAATTCTCCATCTTTACTAAATTGTGATCCACAAAATACGCATATATTTTGCAATCGCCGAATTTGTGTTTTCTCCATTTCTACAAGTGTTCTAACCTTGTGTAAGACAATGATACACTTTAGGCAATATGCTTTTCAAGTGCAAGACAGGTTATAATAATGACATTTGAAAATATGGAGAATGGATATATACACACGTAAAACTCTCAAATTTGACACATAGGGACATAATTTCGGTGGGGGTTGCTCGATGCAGATTTATCACCCCAAGATTTGAAAAAAATTAGATATGCTTTCGGTGAGGTTTGACAAAACCTACACACTTGTCTCCCACGTGACGCATGGAAAATGGAGATACACTTTCGGCGGGGGTTGACAAAACCCCCACACTTGTCTCCCACGTGAAGCATAAAAAATAGAGATACACTTTCGGTGGAGGTTGACAAAACCTTCACACTTGTCTCCCACGTGTACTTATGCCATAGGGTAGTCATATGGTTTGTCATAAAGAAAACTTGAATTTAAAACAAACAAAATCAACAAACAACAACAACACAAAAACAACATTGATAATCAGATCAAACGAAACAAGAAAGAAATAAAATTCGACAACAACAACACACATTCAAATATACAGTAGTTGTGATTGTGGCTCACATCTTCCTCTGGTTTTACGTCCAGTAACGGCTGAAACGCCTTCTATGAGTCGGGGATTTGCTTCCCATCCAGTTTTCCTATAAACTGGCAAACAGGGTCGTTTTTAGTCAGATTCCCTAGACTATAACACTGCAATTCATCACGAAATTGTGTCCATAGATTAAGCAATTCACGCTGAACAAGTCCCCAAGAATGTGACTCAAGAGTTAATAAAACATTATCCAGCGACTCATTACTCAGGCCATTCTTAATAAATGACAGTTTATCTTCTCTATTTCTGAACACAAAACCTAATGAACGACAAGTCTGGTTACAATTCCATCTAGCACATTTATAACATACTTGTAACCTTGTCGCTCTTCGCCTCTTTGCGTAGTAGCTCTTTCCTAGACCAGGCATGTATTTTGCGAGATTAATGTCCGGCTCACCGGACAATCTCACCTTGGCTTCGATAAGCCATCGGATATCAGCAGGCACATTTAGAAGCATCAATGCCCAAAGTCTAGTCATCCGTACTTTATAAATTTTAAACACAGCATTTTGAGGAAGTGAAGGAAAATATTTATGAAAGTTCGATAGAAAGATATTGGCATCCATTGAAGAGGAGAAAAGGAGAGATATTACCGATAATGAGATTGAGTTTGTTCTTCTCCCAGATATGCACGATTCAAACCTTCAAGCAATGACTTCAGCTCCCGTTTGGATGTTTCCTCAAGCTGTTGCACAAATGAATTCGAAGTACGGAATAATCAAATTAAATAAAAGGAAGGAAAAGAAATGAGCATTAACGAAACTAAAGACATATAAAAGAGATAACAACACAATAGCAAACAAAAGTCAAAAAACAAATAAAAAAATATAAAAAACAAATAAGACAGATGGCAAAGAGAGATAAAACCTGATCAATTTGATGGCCTACGAAAGGAATCTCCTCAAGACACAAAAATCGATCATTATTACCTCATTTTATTTTTCTTTTCTTCTTTTTTTATTTTTCAAAAACATTGGGTTGCCTCCCAATAAGCGCTTGGTTTAACGTCCTCAGCCCGACGTTGTTTCCATCATGGGAGGATCCAATCTCCGCTGTGCTTCTCTAGTGGGCTTGGATCCTTCTTCCAACAAGAAATGGTGCATGCATATGGCTGGGCCTTGGATGTTAGCAATCGTCCACTTAATAGTTGTTTTGTGATCTCTAAGTACTCGGACGAGTTTCGATTCTTGTATTGGTGCAAGGCCCATTTCTATTATAATTGACAAAGTATCATTCTCACCCAAGAATCCATGCTTCAAATGATCTGAAAGAGGCTTAAGCTCCAAGGTATGGGCTTTCATCATAGAAGAGAGAAGTTTCTCATTAGATAAAGGAAATTGAATGTACGAAACATCATATCTGTTTGTGGTTATAGCTATGGTCTCATCCAAGCTTACCACAACTTCCTCCATTTCTTTGGACACTTGTATCAACCTTCGTGGTCCTTTGAAATTTTCTATCCCTATGTGCTTACTAATAGCTACATCTAATCCATCCTTGCGAGTTAACTCAAAACATTGTTGTGCCAAAGAATCAATAACATCAACTGCAAAAACAGAATGCAAGTCACTAGGGTACCTCATTGCCTCAAAATATTGAAACGAATCACCTCGCCATCAAACTCCATGGTGAGAGTGCCATCATGAACATCAATCTTCGTTCGGGCAGTTTTCAAGAATGGCCTTCCTAAAAGAATCGGTGTTGGATTGGGAGATGTCTCATCCTCCATTTCCAGAACATAGAAGTCTGCTGGAAAAACCAATTGATTCACCTGCACAAGCACATCTTCCACACCTCCCTTGGGATATGCATTAGAACGATCAGCAAGTTGAATTACAATACCAGTTTCCGCAAGGGGTCCAAGGTTCAAGGAAGCATAAATAGAATAGGGCATGACATTAATTGATGCTCCTAAATCTAACATAGCTCTTCCAAACTTGGTATTACCAATAGTGCATGGAATGGTGAACGTACCTGGATCTTTGCATTTCGGAGGAATTTTTCTTTGTAGTATAGCTGAAACATTTTCCCCCATGCTTACTTTCTCATTTCCCTTCAACTTTCTCTTGTTGGTGCATAACTCCTTGAGAAATTTTGCATAACGAGGTACT
>SNVD02003233.1:0-17800 GCA_013180625.2 Boswellia sacra
GGATATCCTTGAGGTAAAGAATGAAGGTACTCAAAGGGTTACAGAATCTAAGTTGCTTACTTTGACTTCTAAATTTGAAAACTTAGTTATGCATGAAGAAGAAACTATTAGTGAATTTCATACTAGACTTTGTGAAATTACTAACTCTGCTTATATGCTTGGTGAGGAATATATACTGAGGATAAAATTGTTGGCAAGATACTTAGATCTTTACCAAAAAAATTTCAGCCTAAGGTCACAGCTATCGAAGAAAGCAACAATGTGAAATCATTGCGAGTTGATGATTTGATTGGATCTCTTCAAGCATATTAGATGGGTTTAAAGTCAAGAAGGAAGGAAAAGAGTATTGCCTTTATTTCTTCTTTAGAAAAAGAAGAAAAAGATGACAGCAATCTTGATGATTCCGATGATGAACTTGTTCATTTGACAAAGAATTTTGTCAAATATATGAAAAAAATCTCAAGAAGAAAAATTCTGAGAACTTTGATGCTAAAAAATTTCGTAAAGAACCGGCAAAGAAAAAACAAGAGAAGCTTGAGAGAAAAGGTATTCAATGTTATGAATGCAAGGGATTTGGGCACATTCAAACTGAGTGTCCTAATTATAAGAAAAAAAGGAGTTTACATAGATTAGGTTAGTGAGTGAGCTGGTGTCTACTACTGTAAAGAGTCCTAAGCCGAGTGTAAACACATACAATATAGTGGATTGCAACGCTTGTTGCTCGTGAATGTAGGTTGGTTATAACCGAACCACGTAAAATTTCTGTTCTGATTTACATTACAGTTTTCTGTTATATTATTCGTAACTTCCATACGCTGCAAAACCCAACAAAATGTGATGAAAGTTAATTATTAAATTGATTGATTGATTTTCTCGAGAATACAATGTGAATTTACTTAAAATTTGTGTGGTCGATGATGCTTTTTTATTTTGAATTTAAGAGAGGAAAGTGAAATTGTATTTTATTGGAAACACGATAAAATCTCAATATATATATGTTCAATAAATTAATAATCTTGATTAAATAATAAAAATTTTCTGTCTTGATTTGGGTCTGTATATTAAATTAATAATTCACTAAATGTATACAATAATAATTTTTTTTCAAATCTTTTAAGGTTCAATAAAAATAAAAATTAATAATTGATCAAATACATATATAAATTCATAATATTAAAATCATTTTTTTAACAACTTATAATTTCTCAATTTTGTTTTTTTTTCAAACTATGCATTTAAATTTTTTATTTTTTTCTTTTATCTAAACCAAATTCAACCTCATCGTTAAATTTTTGTAAAGCATGCACCATTTTTAATATACATACATACATACATATATACATATATATAATATACATACATACATACATATATACATATATATAATATACATACATACATACATATATATATGTGTATATATATATATATATATATAATATATATATATAAATAGTAATATATATATATAATGTTATAACAAGTAGTTGTTTAAGAATACTATTGCTTGGATGACCCTTTAAAAAATATTTACTAAATACAATAATCATCTATATCATAATCATCAGTAGTTGGCATATCTATTGCTCATTCAATCTTTGTTACTAGGTGATTCCATCGCTACATCATTTTTACTAATATAAATAAAAGATGTTCAACATCAATTACATTTTTATAGCGTATAACAAAATGGTTTCATGTGATCATTATTTTTGAAAAATTAACTTTTTACCATATTGATCCTTTTTTTTTATTCATAACACATACATAAATTTTGATAAAAGAAATATATTATAAATAATTGAAATATATAAAAATCTTTTTAAATTAATAATTATTTATTTATCAATAAATAAATAACTTCAATAGAATAATAATTTTTTATAGTCTTATTAATATTAATTTATTGAGGTTTTATTGTATGTGTTAAGGAAACGAGAGTCAGAGTAGAGTTAAAAGTGAGAGAAAAAAAAGAGCTTCGGATCGAGATAGAGCAAATAATTCGAAGAAAAAGAAACACTCTGTTTGGAAATTGATATATCAAAGCAAATCTTTAATAAAATGTAGTCTGACATAAACCTAACTGTAGGCGATGATACCCAATTAAAGTTTGTTTATAAATTCCTGTGCATAATTAGAATATAATTTCTCTTCATCTGAACTCTTATAATAAATCGAAATTAATATCTAGATATGATGATTTTTTTCTCCTTATTCTCATTCTTCTTGTTGGACAGTGAATGCAGAAAATGTTCTACTGGATACATTTCCCATTATGTATTGACAGATTAGGATGAGATTAATTACATCCAAATAATTGTTTTGGGCACCTTTTATTTCAATAAAAACAAAGACTATATCTAGCAAAATATCCATTACCCTCACGAGTCATTTGACATACCATTTTAACTTAAATCTTAATTACAGTTTTATTGTAAAATTCATGAGAAAAAAATATTAATCAAGTAATAACAAGTATTGTCTAGAAATTTTTACTATGAGTCCATAATGCTAAACAATTGCTTCTTTTTTTTTTTGGTCAATTCCTATGCATTTTGCGCCACTCAAAAAAATTTTCGGGCAATTTATAATCCAACTTTATTTCTGAGAAAATTAATTTTGAAATAATACTTATACACTACACAAAAAGTGTCAATGTCAATCTAATTTCGTATCCTTGAACAAAGATGAGACGGATATTGTAATGGTGATTCATCAAATGAAGAATCAAAGTTTTTGTTTAATCATGAAAAATGAAAATTATAACAGAGGAGGGAAATAAGATCATGGTTCATACTGTTGAATGCCTCTCTTTTTAAATCGTAACTTTATATAGACTTTCTATGTGATCGTAGTTAAAAATTTATAAAAATTAAAATTTAAAAGGCACACTCTACACCAAAAGTTAATTGATAATTATGCGTGCTAAGAATTTGTTTTAAATAGCAAAATGGCACAAATAGTACTAGGAAGAAAAGGAAACAAACCAATCAGAATGTGGAAGAACGATTATACCGGCTCTTTAATTTAATTAAGCAATTACTTTGAGTTGGATTCGCCTTTCCAGGACCAAAATTAAAATTTCTGTCAATTGGCTTGGTTGCGATTCCAGACGGTGTCGTTGCCTTGCCTACTTTTTAACCTTTTTAGCTGCTCTATATGTGTAAACATACATCAAGTAAATCCTCACACTAATTGTCATGATGTCAGGGGTGTTAGAAATATTTATAATAAATTTAAATAATATAATTAAACAATAACATATTGAAGAAATAATAAAATATAAATTAGATTAACATAACAATATATAAAATAAATAGAACAAGTAAAGAGATAGACTAAGAAATATGTGATCTGAACACTTGGGAGGTATGCCAAAGGCATTGTCCTAAAGCCAAAGAGTCATCCTCTCGCGCGGATTATATCGGTACTCAATGACTCTAAGAAACAACTCAATGATTACAACCTATCTTCTCGATGAGTACAATAACCGGAAGAAAATAACCTGTCTTCATGTGTCGCGGTTACTCAAATAATAAAAATACTCAAAGTATGTCATTGTCATGTTAGAACTTTTGAGAATCTTTTAGGGAAAATTGAAAAAATGGACAAATTTAGGGGGCTGGTTTGAAAAATGGACATGTTCTGAAATATTTTCATCCCATAGACACTTTTGTGTCTAAAAGACAAAAACACCCCTGTCCTAAAATAAATTCCCAAAACCTTGTTATTTCATATCCTTCGGACAAATTTTTTTAAGAAAGACAGTAAAGCAAGACACAGAACAACGGAAACCAGTAACAGCTCGAATTATATACCTTACAAAGGGCTTATGTATATGAACTAAGGATAGAGATAGTGCCGTCTGTGTAAAAAAATGCTGGAAATTGGCTGTCGGGGTGCAAAAATGGGTTTTCGCAGTCTAAGGTCGAAGAAGACGACTGTGTTCGAGTGTCGTCGAGTGTCGAGAAGTTCTGTCGGGACCGAATCTCGACAAGTCCGATGGTTGTTTCGAGTGTCTCGAAATTGCGTCAATTCTAGGTTCGAGTGTCGCGAGTTCGAGTTTCGTCGAGGGTCTTGTGGATTGTCGAGAGTTCGTGTGTCGAGTGTAGAGAGTCGAGTGTCGGACGAAGGGAACAGACCTGTAGATGTCTCGAACCATGCATGTCGAGTGTTTCGTGAGCCGTGACACTATTTTGTCGAGCTTTCGAGGAAGTTCGTCGAGTGTCGAGTGAATTTGTCGAGTGTCGTCGAGCGGTTTGGCAGAACACTTATTTTTTGGACTTTTGCAAGCAATTTCGTAATTATTTTTTGTTCACGGAACTTATATGATATGATATGTCTCAATCATGCAGGAAATGGAAAGTTTACACATACTTATTGTATACAATGGTTGTTCGACCAGAAAACACGAGAAACACCCCCCCCCCCACCAAAGGTTTTGACTTAATTTCATTCGGAAACACTGTTTGTTACATTTCATGATACGGTAGCCCTGACTTTTTCGAAATTCATCATGGGCACCCCTTCTGTCAGTTTTGCCGTTAAGTGACATCATACGGTACCCCTAACTTTCTTGCCAGATATTGTTGTGAATGTTGTGTGGTAGGTGTTCACATACTTCCGAACATCATCCTCCTTTGAGAGGCTAAAAAGCTTCCTAATTTGGGATACCCTTTTTGGACCGCTCATCGTTGGGTTTCCACTGTCTGTCAACCCAGGTAGATCGTTCTCATCCTTCTTAACTATAACCAAGTTCAATACAGACAGATCTTGATTTACAATGCATCCACGAACAGATTTCCTCGTTCGCTCTCCATTGCGCCTTCCATAACCTCTGAAGCAAGGGGAGATTGTTAGCCCTAAGGCTACATGATAATTTTGATGATAACAATACACATTGATTCATTGAGATTATATTTATGCGCAAGAATAAGATTATTGAAATAATTGCAAAATCAAGATGGGGCTTATTAAAATGAAGTGTTGAAGCCAAAGGAGAATACTACATGTTAAGGCACAAAAGTAGTGTTGAAGCCAAAGGAGAATACTACATGTTAAAGGCACAAAAGTTGAAGAACAAGATTTGATTCAAGGAATGCGTTACATGAGCAATGTTCAATCAATTGGTCATATATTTTTCTACAGATGTCCAAATGAAGTGATTCTTGACCCTTTGGAAAGTTTACTCAATTTATAACATTTCATACGTTTTAAAGAAATTCAAATTTCAAGTGTAAGGTTGTCCAAATTATTATGCAATTTGAAAGACAAACGGAAGCAACTGACATGAGCACCGAATACTCTTTTGGACATATCTTGAGATAGAAATATAAAAATGACTTGATTATTGTGGCATTGAAAAAAGGACTTAATGGGGCACATTTTATATGTTTAGAAGAAATTCAAATTTCAAATGGAAGGCCGACATAATTGACATGCAATTTGGTGGACTGACACAGAGAAGAAAAATCAACTCATATGAGTACCGAATGATTTGTTATCCATATCTTGAGCTAGAGATATCCAAATGACTTGATTCTTGTGGCATTGGAAAGATGATTCAATGGATCACATTTTATATTCTTTGAAGAAATTCAAATTTGAAACGGAAGGCCGACATAATACACATGCAAATCGGTGGACTGACATATGGAAGAAAAATCAATTCACATGAGCGCCGAATGGTGTTTTGGCCATATCTTGAGCTACAAATATCCAAATGACTTGGTTGTTGCAGATTTTCAAATTTCAAACAGAACATTGAAAAAAGTGGCAGACAAGATTACGTTTTTTATGATGGGCAGAAAATTTGGAGTTGGTGTCTTAACTTGATTAAGTTCAATCAAATTGCCTATAAAAGGAGCCCTTCTCCCATGGATTCAAACAGAGCAAGAGAGGCATCTAGCAAGCAAAAAACAAGAGAAATATCAAGTCTACAGAACTTTTATATTCTTTATCTACTCTTTGAATAGAGTTGTGCTTTTGTGGCTGCTGTTTTTTTATTCGTTCTTGTACTGTGGTGAGAGTGAGATCTCCTTGTAAAGGATAAAAGTTATCCTTGAGAGAACTCTTGGTGTGGTGTTATGAAGAGTTGAAGAAAGTTACCTCGGTGAGGTTGTTCATCAAGAAGAACTCTTGGTGTAGTGTTGTCAAGAGTTGAAGAAAAAGTCTTGGTGTTGTTGTTCATCAAGCAAGTTGTAAAGATTTTTACAACTCAGTGGAAAGCCTAGCTTGGAGCTAGGAGCCCGTGGACGTAGGCAAGATTTGCCGAACCACGTAAATTGAGTTTGCACTCTCTCTATCGCTATCTCTTTATATTTACTTGCACTTGTGATTGTTCGTTATTGTTATTCTCTTTGCATCTTTCATAACTTCTAATTTCATATTCTTCACCTTTATTCCTAAAGAAAGAGTAAACTAATAAAGATAGAGTAAACTAATTTTGGTTATTCAAGAAAAGTTTTACAAATCCATTTTGATAAATAAAAACCCAAATCACCCCCCCTCTTGGGTTGCCATACCTGGGTCAACAGGTTCCTCTTTGAAGCAAAAGATGAACACGACCAGGAGTCAGAACTCCCAGTTCCATTGGGAATCCTTGCTTGTCGCAGCCTCCCATGATCTTAAAAACATATCCATGAATTGTAGACCCCAGAGCATCTGTACTAAATTCTTGGGAGCTCCTCCTATCTAAAAAGACTCGGGCTTCTGATCGTCATCTATCTCAAGCTTGTTGTGGCAACCAGTGGTTGGGTTTGCTATGTTAAACTTCATTTTGCATCAACTCAACTCAACTGAACTCTTGCTATCAGCGTGCGCAGTGCAGGGGAGGCAGCGAAGAGCACTTGGGTTCTGTGAGCAGCTCCCGTGAGACTGGCCAGCAGAACTAATTAGATGGGTTTACTTTTTTTCCCTTATTCATTACATTTATTTTCATACAATTAACGGCAAAACTGACGGAAGGGGTTTCGATGAATAATTTCAAAAAAGTAAGGGGTATCGTATAATGGAAAATGGTAAACAGTGTTTATGAATGAAATTAAGCTAAAGCCCAGGGGAGGTATGTGTGATTAGTCCATTAAATAATGTCACTATAGAATATTGTGTATTTACAAGTTTTCGTACAACTATACATCGTAACCATGTGCTACTATAAAAAACATGTACTATACAATAATGTGTTAGTGTCCAAAAACAAAAAAAAAACAATTTTGTTTAACTAAACATAATATATACAAAAAAAATAGGTGATCTCATGGTCCCAACGTGCTCGGCTGCTACTTGACCTTCGCTGAATCAACGTCGTCATGGGCAATAGTGGTCATAACATCTCCTGACACATCATGTCCAGTCGCGGTAGTGCCTGCAACATCAGCAGCTGCAACATCAGCAGGCACTACCGGTTGAGGCAACAGCGCCTTGATGTCGTAGGGCACCAGGATGGGCGGGGCCGCCTCTTGTGGGTTTTCGCGGCTGAGCCAAAGATGTAATGCCATTCTCTCCCGGCATTCGTCGTCCTGGAATGCCTTAATCTCGGTCAGTGGAACGCCCCCCGCTAGGAACTCGATGTACTTCAAACAGTACACGCCGCATGCCCCTCCCCCAGGCTCCTGCTGTGGCACCTGCTCCACGTCCTCGATTCGCATAATGTCAAATGGGGTTGTGGGATAGTCAGGAATACCGTAAACCTCCATTGACACCATACGGGGTAGTAGCTCAGCGAGGCACCGGACTGTCTGCATGACTATGTCCGTAGAAGTATGCCCAATAGATGAGTCGTATATGGAAATCTGACGGCGATTCAAATGCACCTCTGCTGCCACCCAATGATCATCGGTGAGGTGTACTGGGAGATAGAGCTGAAAACGAATTGACAACACGGAAATGGAAATGAATCACAACATTTTAAATAAGATGGCACATGCTAATTCAGTGAATATAAATGTTCTCACCCTATCAACGTCGACCCATGGTGTTCCAGCGAGGGGCACCTGTCCTAGGATATACTGGACCATGTCCTCCTCATTTGCCCAGGTAATGTCGTCCAATCTTTCCGAGTATAGCGCCCACAACGACTTCAATTTCAACTGCAAGTTCATGAGTTCAGTTAGCGCATTGAAGGAATCATAAATTTCAAGTGACAAATTGTTAATGTAAGATGTCTACGATTTACGTACCCAAAAAGTGGTGTCGAGGAAAGCAGACCTCTGTACACCAGGTCTGGTCACGGCGCGAGCTCTGCACCGTAGAACCCACAAGTAGCTGTCTATGTGCTGAAAACAACAATTGCTATCAATAAGGAATCCAATTGTATATAGCAATATTCGACAGCCAGAGATGATATGAAAGTACCTCAGCTTCAAGCCATTCTGATGGGCTGATCAGCGTCGTGAAGAACTTACGATCTGCGCTGAAGACTGCCAACTCAGCGCGATCTGTTCTGGTGTCGTCCGCCAGCCACGCGTGGAATCCCTTCATGTCAACTTCTGCTATCAGGGCACGTGGGTCGAAAAGTGGAACCGGAGGGCACAAAATGAGACCAGTTCCTACATCTGCTGATGGCCACTGAGATCGATTGTCTTCCGACTGAGCAATAGGCGCCTCGGATTGTAAAGGGGCCTCTGACTGTGGCTGCTGCTGGTCTGCGGCTTCCTCCGAGGGCTGTGGCTGCTGCTGGTCAGTGGCTTCCTCCTGCTGCTGAACCCTCGGCCTCTTCCTACCTGGTGGACTGACAAAGGGGCTTCGCTTATGCTTTGCTGGTAGGAGGCGGCGACCCCTGCGTGAAACTAAGGCTGCCGGAGGAGCATCGGCTGCAGGAACATTCCGGTTAACGGAATCAGGAATCGCGGGCGGCGGACCATCACCGTCATCACCCGGACCTCCGTCGGAATCAGCATCTGAATCCTGAAATCAGACAAACATAACCATCAGCTTAAGCGTGTGTGGAACAGGTCAAAATCCAGTATGTAAATATTGGAAAGTACCGTGTCATCGTTTCCGAAGTTCGCACCGAGGTCCAGAACGGCCTCGCGGAGACGAGCTATCTCCTCACGCATTTCCCTGTTCTCCGCCCGTAACAGAGCAAGTTCACGCAAAACTGTGCTCTGGAAGTCGTCATGGACCGGCGGCACCTGCATGAGAATTGTAACAAGGGTCTTCATTAACCAACAGAGCAGCAAATGTATACGTACAAGAATATTAATGCCGACTGGCATTTCTTACCTGCCGACCCGACGCCGTCGTCGATGCTCCTGGAGCTCCGGAACTATGGAACGGCTCTGGCAGTGGACTTAAAGGCTCCAGCGGTGGACTGCCAGGCCCTACGTCCATGTCAGGACTGTCCGTGTCTGTTGCTGCAACCACATCCGGGTCAACAGGGGAACTGATGCCAGCAGGAGGTGAAGCGGATGAGAGCTCAGGAGGTGGAGCTGACGGTCCCTCAGGAGGTGGAGCTGGCAGACCCTCCGGAGGTGGTGCTGATGGACCCTCCGGAGGTGGAGCTGGCGGACCCTCCGGAGGTGGTGCTGATGGACCCTCCGGAGGTGGAGCTGCTGGTCCCGGTCCCTCAGGAGGTGGAGCTGGCAGACCCTCCGGAGGTGGTGCTGATGGACCCTCCGGAGGTGGAGCTGCTGGTCCCGGTCCCTCAGGGGGTGGTCCTGCTGGACCCTCTGGATGTGGACCTAATGGGCCCTCCGGAGGTGGAGCTGCTGGTCCCTCCGGAGGTGGAGCTGCTGGTCCCTCCGGAGGTGGAGCTGCAGCCGCCTCAGCAGGAAGTGGCTCAATGCTCTCCGCCGCCAGTAAAGGAGCATCCGTAGCTGTTGCCCAAGCCACATGTGCACCTCTACGGATGCCAACTACTTCATTGAGCCGTGCATACCACTCCGTCTGCTGCTCCACAACGGACGGCTCTAAAACGACGAGCGGCCTAGCCTGCGTCAACATATAATCAGATCACGCGAAACTGTTATCAGTTTTTGGTTGAACAAAAAACAAGACAATTCGATGTAACACAGGATTCGTACTAACCCGCCTCCTAACCCTCAGTATATCAGTGTAGGTAGCGTTCTGGGACGGGGTCTTAACTGTCTCCCACTTCAACAACCGTGGTATCCTCGCCGCGCATTCCTGTGGCACTGTACCAAAATGTGTGCCAAAGTAAGGCACGGCCTCGTACAACCAAACCTTAATTACATCGAACAGGTTAGTTAGTGACATGGACTAAAATTACATCAAACAGAAATCAACACGGTCACACTCATGGATAGCAGAACGTACCTGAAAGGCGTACGGGCACCCCTCCAAGTTATAGCGCTCCACCTGCCTCGTCTTCGCTTGGGCTCGCCTCTTGTAATTTTCTAACCTCCCAACCAAAGCCCTCTTCATCGAGCCCAATGTCTTTTCGTAGGACAACGAACCCCATGGATACGTATTAAATTCATCCAGTCTGTCCACAAAATTCAACCATGTCCTAGACACGTGTCGGCGTCTATCCCGGGCCATGAAGAAACGCTCAAGCACGTAGTACACGCCTAGCTTCACGACATCCTCGTCTGGCATACGAGACACATTCATATTCTTAAGATTTTCATACAAAGCGATGAGATCCAAGTCCATGCCATCGAAGTATGTATCCAACAATCGGCACGGATGCAACATCGTCGGTATTGGTGGCACCGTGGAAGCAAATCGTAAGCCGGTTATCAAACCGAACTCGTGCGCAGAAAAACGAATGAGTCGTCCTGCAAATAAGGAAAAAAATTACATAAGATGACAACGATGTTACAGTTAAATAACTAAAAATATCATACGTGCAAAACTATGACTTTGTAACAACATTGTACATGAAAACCAATTTTTTACCTTCAACAAGGAACCACATCTCCCGGTCGTACCCCACGGTGTTAACCTCCCACTGAAGCACGTGGTGCGCCAACTGAGACGGAAAGGAGAGCCGACGGATGTCTAGGAGAAATCCGAAACATGTTGCACGAAACATCTCCTTCTGCCTCGCACTGAAGCTCGCCCGGATCCATTGTATACAGTCCCAACCTGCCATGTTTGTGACCACGGCCTGGTAGTGTTCCGTATCCGGTGTCTTAAGCGTGAAGGACAGTCCAAATTCACCAGCCATTTGCTTCAAATTGGCAAAAAGAAGTCCATTATAGTTCAATATGAAACAAAAAGGCAAAAAAACAGCCAAAAACAGCCACAAAGCATGCATTCTGCCTAAACGCTCGATAAAGCTCGACGAAACACGACAAACTCGACAAGACTCGACATAACACGACTACACTCGACATGTCTCGACAACACTAGACATATCTCGACAACACTCGACAAAACTCATTTGCCGAGTGTCGAGTGTGTCACTACCACAACATAACTCCTTTGTAAATTTCCGGCAACGACAGCCGAAACCAACCACATACAATACATTTTCAAATCACATATACAAACATAAACGGCCTAAACATTATTAAACAGCCCTAAATCCACTGAACTAGTGAAAACAACATGCATGGCCGGTAAATAAACGCCGTACCTGAATGCCGATCGGTGCTGTGGTCGCCGGGAGTTGAGATGATTGTCGCTGCGCGTCTGTTTGCGTCCCAACCGTTGTCTGTGCGTAACTGTGAGTTTGGAGAGTTGAAACGGTTTGTAGGAGTAAATGGCAGTGAAGCGGGAAGTGACGGTAGAACTAGAACTTTTTAAACCCCAAAGTTCGAGCTCCCCACGTGTCAGTCATCGCGAGTCGCGGGTCGAGGGTCGAGACGAGGCAAATTACATTATAGACCCTCCGGAGTTCGAGAGTCGAGGTTCGAGTCTTCGTGTGCCGTGAGCTCGAGCGTCGAGTGGTCGTGTGACAGGTTTAGTCGTTCTTCGAGTGTTTGTCTGACGTGTGCTCGAGCTTCGAGTGTTGGTGTGACGAAGTGAACCGCGCTTCGAGTGTTTGTCTGACCGGTTGATCGCGCTTCGAGTGTTCGTGTGACGTGGTGGTCGCGCTTCGAGTGTTCGTGTGACGTGTTGGTCGGGCTTCGAGTGTTCGTGTGACGTGTTGATCGAGCTTCGCGTGTTCGTGTTCAATATGATCGAGCTTCGAGGGGCTGTGTGTCGTGTAGATCGAGCGTCGAGTTATACCTTCGAGTTGCGTCGAGCGTTTAGACCGAACATTCGTTTTTTTCATTTTCATTCCCTTCATTTCATTTCATTTTCTGTTCCGCTAATTAAGTCGAGCGTCGAGTTTCTACCGTCGAGTGTCGTCGAGCGATTGGACAGAACACTTGTTTCTTATAGATTTCGAATCAGATACCAAATTATTTTTCGGTTGGGCGTCAGGTAAGATTATTTTGTTTAACAACAACGCCCATAAAGATGTGTTTAATACAATAATACTGCTTTACAGTGCCAAAATCCAACACCCAAAATATATTATTTTCAAAAGCTTAGGATTTGTTAAAAAAAAAAAAAAAGAGACAATGTTGCAAACATCAACATTTGGTTTACACATTTGGTATACATCATCCCCTGTCATGCAGCGGAACTGGGTTTCGGCATGTTTGACGATTGTGCCCGGAACTTCCACAACGCCCGCAAGATCGAGAGGAGCTAGACTCACCGACAGAAGGGATTCGATTCCTCCGAGGACGACCGGCTGGTCTCCTCATCACTGGCGGGAGAACCACTCTACTGCGAACCTCCTCAGGAACCACCCAATCCTCACTAACTCCAACAGGAACTACTGGAAGAGCATATGCATGTAACAATGTTTCGGTGGTATACCAATGGGCACAGTAATCATGGCATGTAAGGAGATTCATACGTTTGCATACCGCTAATACATGTGCACACGGAAGCTGGTCAAGATCAAACACACGGCACGTGCATGTACGCGCGTGCATGTCAACTATGCAAACACGGTCGTTGCCTCTAACCTCATACATAGTAAGAGATATACCACTAACCCTCATACGATCTCCTTCTTTTAAACGCTCCTTCATCAACTTGTTTGCCCAGGGTGAGAGATGTGATTCTGAGTTAGCAAATAGCTGTCGACGCTCATAGAACCATTTCTGCAAGTTGGCCCGAAAATAATCAGCTAACAACGTCACCGGGAGGAATCGATGGTGTCGCAAACAGCTGTTCATCGACTCAGCTATATTTGTTGTCATTATGTTATACCGCCGACCATGAAACTGTGAACGTGCCCATTTCTCGACTTCGATCTCTCGAAGATAAGTTGCTGCTGCTGGCATATGCGATTCAATTTGTCGCATATGATAGTTGAAATCAGCACAATGATATGTCCTTGCAGCGCGGTAGTACAATTCCAACAAAGTCTTGTCCTTGAACGTTGCCTTCAAGTTACCCTTGAGATGATGAGTGCACAATCCATGCAGTGCATGAGGAAAAACTGCTACCACAGCGCGTTCAATACTACGATGACGGTCAGAAATGAAGACAAGATCTCGGACATTTTGTACAACATGATCACGCAACTGTCTCATGAACCAGTTCCAGGAGTCATCATTTTCAGAATGCCCAATTCCAAATGCCAAGGGGTATATTTGTTTATTACCATCCATACAAGAAGCCAAAAACATTGTACCCCTATATTTCCCTTTTAAAAAGGAACCATCAACTGCAATAACTGGCCTAATTGACGATGCAAATCCAGCAATCGAGGCCCCCATACTCATGAAAAAGTATCTGAAATGGTTATCCTCATCAGTTTCTAACGACGTTTTGGTCCCGGGTTTGCTTTCTCAATCATGTACATGTACTGAGGGAGTAGTGTGAATGATTCATCATGAGATCCGTGAAGTTCTTGCAAAGCTACCTCCTTTGCCCTCCATGCCTTATTGTACGTGATGTTAACACCCAATGACTCCTGAACATCGGACATAATATCCTTTGGACGATATATTCTCGATGCCTCAACGAATTTGCTCTTAATATGTTTGCCAATGACATGTGCAGTTGCCTGTTTGTGAAATGGGTGAAGTCCGGCTCCGGAGCACGTGTGGTGGTTCTTATACGTTTTCACTTGGAAGAAATGTGAATCGGCCACCTTTATGGCACGTAAACGCCATTTACAAGATTCAGCACGACATACAACCTCAAACCTTGTGGCGTTGAAGTTCCTCACCTTGAATTGAAAGTTTCGTCTTAATGCCAACATCGTTAACTTCTCTCGAAGCTCCGTTTTGCTGTTAAACATCTGTCCAACCCCAACCTCAATCTCGTCAACTACAAATGATGAGGCATCATCGCCAATTGTGGAGGGTGGATGGACGATAGGCGGCATCCACCTGAATGTGTTAGCCTGAGAGCTGTCATTATTCGACATCGGATCTTCCTGATGGCCATATACTGGACGAGTAGGTGTGGAGTGAATTGGAGGAGGCACGGTAGGTGTGGAGTGAATTGGAGGAGGCACGGTAGGTGTGGAGTGAATTGGATAAGGCACGGTAAACGGCTCATCCTGGTTCACATCATTCAAGATCTCCCGTTCTCCCTCATTATAGAAATGTGAACCGGCTACATTGTGCCCATCAACAACAAAATCATCCAATCCCTCAACATCATTCTCAATATGAACCGTGTAATCCTTATTGTCATCGTCAACATGCACACGAACATCATCACCACCATCGTCAGTATCTTCGCAATATTCATTCCCAACATCGTCATCATTAACATCATCAATATTACCTACACTCTCAAACTCTCTAATGCTGTCAAGATGACGTACCAATCTCGATGGCATCGATGGAGGCACTCCTTCTTCATTTTGAAATAACACCCCTACCCCAAATGACTCATGCCCCGCATGCCCTAAACACTGCTCAAAATCAACGCCAACATCGTCATTCAATTCTGGTTGTCCACAAACAGGAGTAGACTCACTTAATTGGTTGCTCCCACTTGCTGAACGAAAGAATGAGGGATGAGAACATCCTTCTCGCCAACGGATTGCATCGGATCCTGACCCTGACCTCTGTCTTTGCTTCTCCCTATCTTCAACTTTAACAACTAACGGTGTATATGATTGTTGGTCCTCCAAACAATATTGTATGAAAAACGAAACATCGTCGTCAGTCTCAATACGAATCGGCATTGGAAGAACACCCTTACAAGCAAATTGAACCTCTAAACTCATTCTTTTCTTACGAAGATCCCAACCCATTTTAGTACTAATACAGTCAACCAACTCGTTATAAGTAGCACATCTACGAATTATCAATGGCTTCCCCGTCCCATCGGCATACAAATAACTACCGTTCTCTTGCACAATCCATGAACCATTATATGCAATGAGTAAGCGTAAAGTTTCCATTTCCTGCATGATTGAGATATATCATATCATATAAGATCCGTGGACAAAAAATAATTAAGAAATAGCTTGCAAAAGTGGGAAAAAAGAGCGTTCTGCCAAAACGCTCGACGAGACTCGACAAAAACACTCGACACTCGACATATGTGACACGACACTCGAACTCGACTAACTTCGTCGTCCAACACTCGTCAACTTGTACACTCGACTCTCTTACTCGAAAGCTCGACAAAATGGTGTCCACGACTCTCGAAACACTCGACAAGAATGGTTCGAGACATCTACAGGTCGGTTCCACGCGTCCTACACTCGACTCTCGACACGCGACACACGAACTTTTGACCATCCACAAGACCCTCGACGGAACTCGAACACGCAACACTCGAACCTAGAATCGAGGCAATGGCTAGACACTCGAAACCACCATCCGAATTGTCGTGATTCGGTCCCGACAGAACTTCTCGACGACACTCGACGACACTCGACTACACTCGACTACACTCGACTACACTCGAAGACACTCGAAGACAGTCGTCTTCTTCGACCTTCGACTGCGAAAACCCATTTTTGCACACCGACAGCCAATTTCCAGCATTTTTTCACACAGACGGCACTATCTCTACCCTTAGTTCACATACATAAACCATTTTTAAGCTATATAATGCGGTTGTCAGTTACCAATGCGAGCAATGACGAAAAAACTACACATACATTAAATTTTCATGCCATTTACAGAGAGATTAAGGAAAAGTTGCTCTTACGCGTTTTGCTTACTGCTTCAGATATTGAGGTTGTTTCGGGACAGTGAAGTTAAGTGATTCGAGCTGTTACTGGTTTCCGTTGTTCTGTGTCTTGCTTTACTGTCTTTCTTAAAAAAATTTGTCCGAAGGATATGAAATAACAAGGTTTTGGGAATTTAATTTAGGACAGGGGTGTTTTTGTCTTTTAGACACAAAAGTGTCTATGGGATGAAAATATTTCAGAACATGTCCATTTTTCAAACCAGCCCCCTAAATTTGTCCATTTTTTCAATTTTCCCAATCTTTTATATAGTAGTCTTTTAGCCAAATAACACTACAAGAAATTTTCACATATTTATCACTTTGTATTTTTTTTATTTGGCGTTTTTTAAAAAAAGTGAGAACTATAACATTAATATGAAAGTCAAACCCATATTTTCTTCGTACTTGTCACTCGTTGTTTTGACTATATTACATATTTATCATATTTTTAGATAGTGACAAGTAATTAACAAGTAATTAGGATACATATAAAAAAAAATAAAGTATTTAAACTTAGAAGAAATTCTTAGGGGTGATTATGATAAATTATAATATATTAGAAATTCATGTAATTTTACTAAACTATATAAACAAAATAATTTCCAAAAACCTAACCTAAAACCTAACCTAAGCCGTCTCTCTCTTGTTCTCTCCAGCGCCACAGCACCTCCTCCACGACTCATCGGCTCTAGCCTCGTCGACTCCAGCAGCCCTGCGAGGCGCCGACTCCAGCAGCCTTGCACCTCCAGCAGCCCCGCCTCGCGTCGATAGTAGCAGGCCCGCGACTCGCTGACTCCAACATCGCGCAGCGCCGACTCCAACAGCCCTCAGAAAAAATTGTTAGGTTATGCAGGTTATGCGGGAATATGAACTGACATTGTTAGGTTTAAAAATAATGATATGTGTTGTATGCAGCCCATGCTAAAGCTCTAGTGATTCCCCAATTTTTCTTTTGCTTGAATTGTCTAGGTCCGGCAAGCACTTTTGGTTGTTAGAGCTCTTGTGCTTCCACGAACAGATGACATTGAAACTTAGCTTAAGTTTCTTCTCTTTGTCGAAAAAGTGGACGGATTAGTCAAGCTAGATCTACTCTAATTAAACTCTTGCAGGTCTATACTCATGCAGATTATATCTAATCTTAGAATTTTTGTTTTCCTGATTGCTTATTGAGTTTGTATTGGATTGTTTTAGTATGATCCTGAATCATCTCCAGATAATGTACGGTATCATGGGCCTCCTCAAGTAATGCTTGCATACTTAAAACATCAATGGTTGCTTGGAGAGGATCTCAAGCGAAAGGAAGCATTTGCTAGGCTGCAGGTATAGCAGATTTCTCTTTGGTTTTATAAGTACACAAAATCCTAAGTATTCGGTGTATTACCAAATTATAAATGTTAACACAAGATTACTGTTATTAAGAACCTCTTACTGCTAGCATTACCAAAACTTTCTTGAATTCTTATCTTCTTATTTTATATATATTCTTGCTAATGTCTTGTGTCATACATTTTCGTGTCCTCAATGATGTTATAGGAATTGGCTCTGGAGCTTCCAAGTGCCCAAGTTCATCCAGTAGCAGGGACTAGCTATACTAGTGGTATCGGTACAAATGTTCCACTCATTGCGCGTGTATATCTTAAGCTTGAAACTTGGCAATGGGCACTTTTTCCGGGATTGGATG
>SNVD02003237.1:0-17512 GCA_013180625.2 Boswellia sacra
TCTCCAACTCTCTAATCAAGTCATTCCCTTTGGAGACTCCTGCTTGAAGGATATCTCTGAAGATCTCAGCTCTAGGCTTCAACATTCCCTTGAATACCCATGGTTCAGCAGATCCTACATACTTTGGATCCTGGGCTTTGACAAATTTGATGAATTTCCCTTTATTGGGCTTATTATCTTATTCTTCCCCTTCAAATTCATTGCCCAACCCTCTTCTAGATGTCTGACCTTTAAAGTTTGGCAATGATGGTAAGGCGCGTCCATCTTTTCCAAGTCCAGTTCCTGGCATGTACCTTTATTTCTTCATTATTCTAGAAATGATTGGGTTGACTTCGTCAATCATGGCTACTTGAAAGCCTCCTATGTAAGGTATTTCTCTAACCTTCACACTCAAAGTAGTTGGTACAATTGTTGAGGCTACATGAATGGTTACGATCTCTCCATCCATGTTGAATCGAATTTTCTGATGCAAGGTGGAAGGAACTCCTTCTTATGGATGAAGGCATGCTTGTCCCAATAAAGCAGTAAATAAGACCGGAATATCAAGGACTATGAATTCTGTCATCACTTCGATTGGCCCAGTCTTCACTAAATCTTTGAAAATCCCAATAGCACTCTTTTTCGAGTCATCATAAGCTCTGATCGCCGTCTTATAAGGCTCAAGCTCATCTTCACTAACTCCGTACTTATGTAATATCTTCACAAGCACAATATTGATGGCGGACCCATCATCCACCATGATGCAATGAGACGTCTTCCCACCAGTCGTTGTGATGATGAATAATGGCTTATTATGGCTTCTCCCTTTGAATGGTATATCTTCATCCGTAAAGGTGATTTCCCATCTTTCTCTTACCCTGTTAGGTGTTCCTCTTGTCAAGGCGGTCAACATTTCACTTGTAGTGGCAGCCATCGATATCTCTACTTCTATCACAGCCTTCACCATGGCTTCTCCCTACTTTACTAGCATTCGCTTGAGTCTTCTTTAACTGTTTGATCACTTGATCTTCTTCTCCCTTGGTTTCTTCTTCTTTGGTAACTTCTTTGCCCTTCTCAACTGTCTTCTCAGTTGGTTTGTCCTTTTCCTTCCCATGGTAAAAGCTACCACTCCTTGGACATTTTCTCTCTCACCCCTTAGTGTTTCTCGCTCATGTGTTTCTTCCTCAATTCTTATTTCTCCTTCGTTATCACTACTAAAGTCAGCCAAAGAGTTTGGAAGGGTATTTACTTGAGAGATGTTGTCCCAAATTCGCATGACTCTACTTCTTTACACCTTCTAGGCAAGTCCTATATCCTTACAAGGCTCTCAACTCGCTTCCCTTTCCTAAATTCAATGCCCTTTTTCACCTTGAGTCTCTTAAGTGGTGGGCATTTTCTAGCCCCTTTTATAGCCATCCATTTTTTGCCAAATTAGCTTGATGGCATAGGTTTCTCCTTGACGGGTGTCACTTTAACTTCTTATTCTTTTCTTCTTCTTGTTCTTGGGGCTCCTGATAGGTGTTTATTTATGTATTACTTTCATATCAATTCGTCTATGTTTCTTTGCTATATTCCTTGGTATTTTTATGTTTTTGTGTGGTTTTGGATGTTTGTAGGAGTTTTGGAGCAACTTGCACAAAAATGGAGTAAAACCCTTCATTTTCACCTCTGCTAGTCAACCATCTTATCGGATTTAATTGTATTGATATACAATGAACCCGATGAAATGTTGTATACCGTTGGAAAGCTCTCGAAGTCTATTTTCTAGAGAAATTTACGGTTCATAAATTCATTCAGTGTACCAAAAGTTATAATCAAAACAGTGTGAGAAGTGTAGAAATATAATTCCACAAATCTCTGTAGCATGTATAATACGGGACACTGTAGCAGGTTACTGTAGCAGAGTATTTAAACATATTTTAGGGTTTTGTTTTGATAACTTGAAGAGGGGAGAACGTGGAGGAGGCTGCATCTCTGGAATTCTCTCATCTCCTGGAGTTCTTGAAGGAGGAAGAAGGCTTGGAAAGAGGAAGAACTACAATCTTAAGAGATTTTCATCAAATTTGCTAAGTTTTCCCTTTCCCTTTCATTTTCTGGAATGTCTCCATATTGTATTGTATTTTTATTGTGTCTAAATATGTGTAACTAAATCTGAATTGGTTGAGGGTGATTTCAAAGCCCTTGATATGGTTTTTGTGAGTTGATTGTGTAAGATATTGTTATCCAATTCTCTAATTGAAGTTTGCTTGTATTCTCCCATATTTAATGCTTATGATTGCTTGCTGATTGTATTTGGGTGGCCAACTGAATATAATATGGATATTGTCTATTGCTAGATTAGAATCTGATCCCTTAATTGTCTTGATTTCTAATCATTAGTACAAAATTTGATCAGAGATTGCAATGGAGAATATCTTAAGTTAAATAATCCGAGCTTGTTTGTTTATGCATTTAGATCCCTATCTTTCCTTTTCGTAATGCCTCCATTTAATTACTTTAGATGAGCTTTTCTTGTGTATGTTTTAATGGATAGAGACTTACAAATAAGGCGACGCCTGTGTTTGGTGATGTATAGAGGGCTGTACGCGAGTATGCAGAACACAAGAGATAGCGAGTGTGTGTATGATAGTATGTGTAGAATTTATCATCCATGACACCATTACGTAAAGTGTCGACTGACACGAATTTGTTATCTACGGTTGATAATTTCAATGGTGTAATGGGATGATAATTCTACAATTAATTCGCAAATCCATATCTTGTGGTGGAGAATGATCCCTTAACCAGATTTCTATCATTGATTAATTCCCATTTCAATTTAGTTTGCATCGTGTTATTCATTAATTACCGTAGTATTCAGTTTTTCATCTAGTTAATCAACCAACAAAAACCCCCCTGTTTAGTTTATTGTTGCTGGAAATAACAAATTCAATTAGAATCAATCCTCGTGGGAATGATATCTTACTTATCACTTCATTACTTGTGCGACTAGTATATTGCAGGTTTCGAACGCATCAAGTTTTTAGCGCCGTTGCCAGGGATTGATTTTCTAATCGATTTGTTGTTTTGTTTTTATTGTTAATTCCTATTTTTGTTTGTTTTTCTTTTCTGATTGTTTGTGTTTAGGCGACATGGCAGTAAACTTCCAACAATTCAGTAGCCGATTTGAGCCACAATTACATTGCAGTGTAAATGAGGTAAGCACTCAGAACATTGAACAAAAACTTTCTGAGCTAACTTCTCTTGTGGAAAACATGGCTGTAGGAGATATGCAGAAATCTTATGCATGTGGGATATATTCTACCATGGAGCATCCAATCGACATCTATCCAACTTTACAAGAAGAATATATGGAACGAGCCAATGCCATGGGTGGATTTGCAGGACAATCAAGGCAGTGGTATGATCCCTTCTCTAACACTTACAATGCCGGATGGGAAGATCACCCTAATTTCAGTTACAGGAATCATCAACCAATCGCCCCAAATGCCATACCAAATCGGCCACAAGGTTTCAATCAACCTAGAGTGCAACAACCATTTCAAATGTAACCACCACCAATGCCACATCTAGCACCGCAACCAGCTTCACAAAATTCAGGTATGTCTCTCCAGGATATTGTTAATGCACTTGCCACTAACATAATGCAATTCCAGCGGGAAACTAGGGCAAGTATCAAAAACCTCGCAAATCAAATGGGACAATTGGCTACTAGCATGAGCAAATTCGAGGGCCAATGCTCAGAAAAATTATCTTCTCAAACGGTGATCATTCCAAGCGAGACTGCTAGTGCGATAACTTCGCGAAGTGGAGAGCAATTAGATGTCTTACCAGGAAAATCACAAACTGATGAAGGAGATGAGACCACATCCACCATGAACAAAACATTGACTTCTCAGGTAAATCCTATAACTCGCATTCCTTCATATGTTACTCCTCCACTTTTTCTTAGTAGATTTACAAAATCGAAGAAGGAGGAACAAGAACAGAAAATCTTGGAAACTTTTTGTAAAATCGAGGTAAATATACCACTTCTGGATTCTATCGAGCAAGTACCTCATTATACAAAACGTCTCAAGGAGTTATGCACCAACAAGAGAAATTTAAAAGGGAATGAGAAAGTAAGTGTGGGGGAAAATGTTTCAGCTGTTCTACAAAGAAAAATTCCTCCAAAATGCGAAGATCCGGGTACGTTCACCATTCCATGCACCATTGGTAAAACCAAGTTTGAAAGAGCTATGTTAGATTTAGGAGCATCTGTTAATGCTGATCATTTTAATGCATATCCCAAAAGAGTTGTGGAAGATGTGCTTGTGCAGGTGAATCAATTGGTTTTCCCAGCAGACTTCTATGTTCTTAAAATAGAGGATGAGACATCTCTCCTAATCCAACACCGATTCTTTAGGGAGACCATTATCGAAAACTGCTAGAATCAAGATTGATGTTCATGATGGCACTCTCACCATAGAGTTTGATGGCAAGGTGATCTGTTTCAATATTTCTGAGGCAATGAGGTACCCTAGTGACTTGCATTCTGTTTTTGTAGTTGACATTATTGATTCTTTGCCACAACAATGTTTTGAGTTAACTCGCAAGGATGGATTGGAAATGGCTATTAGTGAGCACATAGGGACAGAAAATTCAAAAGAACCAAGAAGGTTGATACAAGTGTCCAAAGAAATGGAGGAAGCTATGACATGCTTAGATGAGACTAAAGCTATAATCACAAACAGGTATGATGTTTCGTACATTGAATTGCCTTTATCTAATGAGAAACTTCTTCCTTCTGTGATGAAAGCCAATACCTTGGAGCTTAAGCTACTTCCAAAAAAAAAATGAAAGCTAAAAGCAAATTTTTTGTAAATATATCTTCAAATAACATGAATAGCTGTCTCTTATACACATCTAGATGTGTATAAGAGACAGTTGCACCACTACAAGAAGAGAAACGCGTCCAAGTACTTAGAGTTCACAAAACAGCTATTAAGTGGACGATTACTAACATCCAAGGCCCAGCCATATGCTTGCACCATTTCTTGTTCGAAGAAAGATCCAAGCCCACTAGAGAAGCACAGCGGAGATTGGATCCTCCCATGATGGAACCAACGACGGGCTGAGGACGTTAAACCAAGCGCTTATTTGGAGGCAACCCAATGTTTTTGAAAAATAAAAAAAAAGAAGAAAAGAAAAATAAAATGAGGCAATAATGATCGATTTTTGTGTCTCAAGGAGATTCCTTTCGTAGGCCATCAAATTGATCAGGTTTTATCTCTCTTTGACATCTGTCTTATTTGTCTTTATTTGTTTTTACTTGTTTTTGACTTTTGTTTGTTATTGTGTTGTTATCTCTTTTATGTGTTTTTAGTTTCGTTTCTGCTCTTTTTTTTTCTTTTCTTGTGTTTAATTTGATTATTCCGTGCTTCGAGTTCAGTTGTGCAACAGCTTGAGGAAACATTCAAACGGGAGTTGAAGCCATTGTTCGAAGGTTTGAAACTTGCATATCTGGGAGAAGAACAAACTCAATCGCATTATCGGTAATATCTCTCCTTTTCTCTTCTTCAATGGATGCCGATATCTTTCTGTCGAACCTTCGTACATATTTTCCTTCACTTCCTCAAAATGCTGTGTTTAAAATTTATAAAGTACGGATGACTAGACTTTGGGTATTGATGCTCTTAAATCTGTCTGTGGATATCCGATGGCTTATCGAAGCCAAGGTGAGATCGTCCGGTGAGCCGGACATTAATCTCGCAAAATACATGCCTGGTCTAGGAAAGAGCTACTACGCCAAGAGGCGAAGAGCGACAAGGTTACAAGTATGTTATAAATGTGCTAGATGGAATTGTAACCAGACTTGTCGTTCATTAGGTTTTGCGTCCAGGAATTGAGACGATAAACTTTCATTTATTAAGAATGGTTTGAGTAATGAGTCGCTGGATAATGTTTTGTTACCTATCGAGTCACATTCTTGTGGACTTGTTCAGCGTGAATTGCTTAATCTATGGACACAATTTCGTGATGAATTGCAGTGGTATAGTCTAGGGAATCTGACTAAAAACGACCCTGTTTGCCAGTTTATAAGAAAACTGGATGGGAAGCAAATCCCCGACTCATAGAAGGCGTTTTCAGCCGTTACTGGACGTAAAACCAGAGGAAGATGTGAGCCACAATCACAACTACTTGTTTATTTGAATGTGTGTTGTTGTTGTAGCATTTTTTTTCTTGTTTCGTTTGATCTGATTATCAATGTTGTTTTTGTGTTGTTGTTGTTTGTTGATTTTGTTTGTTTTAATTTCAAGTTTTCTTTTTGACAAACCATATGACTACCCTATGCCATAAGTACACGTGGGAGACAAGTGTGGGGGTTTTGTCAACCCCCGCCGAAAGTGTATCTCCATTGTCCATGCTTCACGTGTGAGACAAGTGTGTAGGTTTTGTCAAACCTCGCCGAAAGCATATCTCATTTTTCAAATCTTGGGGCGATAAATCTACATCGAGCAACCCCCACCGAAAGTATGTCCCCATGTGTCAAAATTTGAGAGTTTTATGGGTGTATATATACATTCTGCATATTTTCATATGTCATTCCATAATCTGTCTTGCAATTGAAAAGCATAATATCTAACGTGTCTTACACAAGATTAGAGCACTTGTAGAAATGCAGAAAACACCAATTCGGCGATTCCGCAATATATGCGTATTTTGCGGATCGCAATTTGGTAAAGATGGAGAGTTTACCACAGCAGCTATTTATCTTGGTAGGACATTAGCTGCGAGGGGTATTAATTTGATTTATGGAGGGGGTAGTCTTGGGTTTATGGGGTGTGTGTCAACAGCTGCATCCCTAGGAGGGAGCAAAGTTCTCGGCATTATCCCTAAACCATTAGCTGTACGAGATATCGTAGGCAACACACGCGGGGAAGAGTTACAGGTCTCTAGTATGCATGAGCGTATTGCACATATGGTTGTTAAGTTCGATGCATTTATAGCTTTGCCGGGTGGTTATGCTACATTAGAGGAGATATTTCAAATCACCTCTTGGGCACAGCTAAACATCCATCGGAAACCCATTGGTTTGTTAAATGTTAATAATTTTTTTATGGTTTGTTGTCCTTTCTTGATCAAGCTGTAGAAAAAAATTTCATCTCACCGTCAGCAAGGCAAATGCTGGTTACAGCTTCAACTGCAGGAGAGTTAATTGACAAACTACAAGAATTCGTCTATTCACTTGATCCAACAGTGGCTCGGATAAATTGGTTTGGAGAAGGCAACAAAAGGCGTCAACTAGATTTAACCCTCCATCTGTAATCTCTATTTGCTGGTTTGCTTTGATTTTGTTTGCTTTCTTTTTAGTGTGTTTATTTGAGATTTTTCATGTCGTTTCTTTTGTGCTTTTCAGGTTATTTCTTTCGTCCCAGGTAATATTTTCTAATCTCGGTTTTTAGAGTGGTGGCTTAAAAAGTTCAAGTTCTCTTGAAACGCATTCTGGATCTCTTCACTCCATAATGGCTGAATAAGGAGGCTAACTTCTAAACTTTTTAGACCCATTCTAACTAACTTGTTTTTGTTTGCTGACTTGTTGAACTTTGTTATTTTTTGAGTGAGTTTAGTTTTGCGTAATTTAGAGTTGTTATGTGTTTTTATCTTTATCATTTTTGATTTAAAAAGAAAAAACAATTGTGGAAAAACCTGAGAATGGCAGAATATGGGGTTTCTTTAACCCTTGAAACGCATTCTCTCTAAATAAATCTGTAGTTTTTTTATTTCATGTTATTTGAAGTGTCTTGTTTCTTGTTTTGTTCTTTCATAATAAAGGTATATAGGCTGGAAACCTTAAGTCTGCCGGCTACTGGTCCTAAGGATTGTTGAAATATACAATCTTGACTCAGGTGTAACAACGCCACGTACCTCTTTCTTGCATTTTGTGGGTCGATGATAAGATAATGATTGAATTAAGAATAACTCTTGGAAAATGATAAATGATGCATGGATCTTTGTGCTTGAAATGTTAATTAGTTTTTGCTTTACCTTTGATTCCTTGCACAAAATTGAGCATCGAGCCATTATCACTGAGTTATTTGTTTACTTAGAGAAAGTTTATGTAATTTAAGTGTTTCTCCAGATTTCAATGAATTCTAGAACTTGTTTGATGGTCACTCGAGGCGAAATCCTAGACTGTGCAACATTAGGGAAATGATTTAGGCCATCTTTGGACCGTTTGAGCCTTAAGAGCCAACCTTGATTAAAATTAATCCCTAGTTACCCCTTTGAGCCTCTGTAAACCTTTTTCTTTGTTAACTCACTAAAAGATTTCCTAACCTTAATTGAATTTGTTCCAAACAGTTTATCCCTTACCTCTGAGCATGTAAATCATTTGCAATTACATTTTGAGCTATGTTCTGGTTTTGGGAAGTTAGAGGAGGTTGGATTGTGCCATGAGCAATGCAAGTGAGTTTTATTATTTTGTAAAAAAAAAAAAAAAAGAGTAAAAAATTTGTACTTATCTTCCACGTACTTAAACATTGAGGACAATGTATTGTTTAAGTGTGGGGGAGTGGAATTGCAGTTAAAAAAAGAAAAAGAAAAGAAAAAGAGTTCTATACCCTTGGTGGGCGTTCTAAAAAAATGAAAACAACAAAGTGTGGGGTATTAGTTTCGTTTTGGCTTTCTACAAAAAAAAAAGAAAAAAGAAAAAAAAAGAAAAAAAAAAGAGAGTTCTAGTGTTCTGAATAAGTTTGGGAGAGTCTTTTGATGAATAAGAATGAATTTTTTATGTCATGGGCTTGAGCTTCACATAATATTGAATGATTTTATGTGTTTGTGGGTGATTTGAGCCTAATTATTATCCTTAATCATACCTTCACCCAAGCCAAACGTTACAAGCTTAATAAAGTCCTACTTGATCCTTGGTGTTGTGCATGTCTACATTAGTGGAGAGTGACTTGAAAAGCAGGCCTATGGAGTTCATTTACTCATCTTCAATATTAAATATGATTCATTTTTATGCATAAACTCATCCGGGTTACAAGTGATTAGGTGAGAATGGCTCTACACACACCCACACTTGAGGAATTGAAATGAAGCGAAACTAATCTTTGAGATAAAATTCTTGATCAAGTGCATTATTTTGAAGTTTTCCTTGGGTTATAATTAAGTTACAATCTTTGAGGCCTATTTGCAAGATGAAGCATTTGTGTATTTTAATTTTTTTGTTGATTCTGTTTCGGTTTAGTTTTATTTCATATTGTCGTAGTTGCTCGAGGACTAGCAAAGTTTAAGTGTGGGGGAATTTGATAAGTGTCTATTTATATATCATTTTCATATTAATTCGTCCATGTTTCTTTGCTATATTCCTTGGTATTTTTATGTTTTGTGTGGTTTTGATGTTTGTAGGAGTTTTGGAGCAACTTGCACAAAAATGGAGTAAAACCCTTCATTTCACCTCTGCTAGTCAGTGATCTTCTCGGATTTAATTGTATTGATATACAATGAACTCGATGACAGGTTATATACCGTTGGAAAGCTCTCGAAGTCTATTTTCTGGAGAAATTTACGGTTTATAAATCCATTCAGTGTACCAAAAGTTGTAATCAAAACAGTGTGAGATGCATAGAAATATAATTCCACAAGCACTGTAGCATGTATAATACGGGGCACTGTAGCAAGTTACTGTAGCAGAGTATTTAAACACATTTTAGGGTTTTATTTTCATAACTTGAAAAGGGGAAAACGTGGGAGGAGGCTGCATTTCTGGATTTCTCTCATCCCTTGGAGTTCTTGAAGGAGAAGAAGATTTTGAAAGAGGAGGAACTACAATTCCAAGAAGATTCATCTACAAAGAAGATTTTCAAAGAATTTGCTAAGTTCTTTCTTTCCTTTCAATTCTGGAATTTCTCTGTATTGTATTTGTTATTCTGATTGAATATGTGTAACTAAATCTGAATTGGTTGAGGGTGATTTCAAAGCCCTTGATATGGATTTTGTGAGTTGATTGTGTAAGAAATTGTTATCCAATTCTCTACTTGAAGTTGCTTGTATTTTCCCATATCTAATGCTTATGATTGCTTACTGATTGTATTTGGAATGGCCAACTGAATATAATCTTTTGTTTTCTATTGCTAGATTAGAAATCTTGATCCGTAATTGTCATGAATTTCCAATCATTAGTAGCAAAATTGTGATCAGAGATTGCAATTGGAAAATACAACTTAGGTTAAATAATCTGAACTTGTGTGATTATTGCTTAGATCAACCTATCTTTCTCATCGTAATGCTTCCATTGAATTAAACTCAGAGAGCTTGTTCTGGTTGTTTAATGGATAGAGATTAAATAAAGAGCTTGTTTTATTTAACAACAAAGTAAGGAAAGATTGGGATAACAGAGCTTGTTGTTATCTACGGTTGATAACTTCAATGCTGTATTGGATTACAATTCTATGTTAATTCACAAATTCATATCTTGTGGCAGAGAATGAACTCTTAACCAAGTGTCTCTCATTGATTTTCACTCCATTTAACTTTGCTTTGTGTTATTCTTCATTTGCTTTCGTATTAAGTTTAGTTAATCAATCAACAAAACCCCCCCTGTTTAGTTTATTATTGCTGGAAAATAACAAATTTAATTAGAATCAATCCTCGTGGGAACGATCTCTCACTCATCACTTTATTACTTGTGCGACTAGTATACTTGCTAGTTTCGAACGCATCAACTTGCCACTAACACATGCAAATTTTCAGCAGGAAACTATGGCAAGATCCCAAAATCGAAAATCAAAATGGGACAATTGGGCCACTTAACATGAGGTAAAAAAAAAAAAAAACAAATTTGAGAGTCAAGCTCAGGAAATTACCTCTGACGAGCCGGGATCATCCAGAGAGAGAATGCTGTGCTGTATACTTTGAGAAATGGGAATCAATTAAAGAGATTCCACCAAAGACATCACAAACTATGAAAGGGATGACACCACTCCCACCATGAATAAAAACATCATCTTCATAAGGTAATCCCTACAACCCATATTCTTCATATGTTACTTTCCCTCCACCTTTCTAGCAGATTTGCAAATCAAGGAAGGAGGAACAAGAACAAGAAATCCTAGAAACTTTTTCGCAAGATCGAGGTAAACATACCACTTCTGGATGCTATCAAGCAAGTGCCTCGTTATGCAAAATTTCTCAACGAGTTATGCACCAACAAGAGGAAGTTGAAAGGAAATGAGAAGGTAAGTGTGGGGGAAAATGTTTCAGCTGTATTGCAAAGAAAAATTCCTCCGAAATGCAAAGATCCAGGTACGTTCACCATTCCATGCACTATTGGTAATACCAAGTTTGGAAGAGCTATGTTAGATTTAGGAGCATCAATTAATGTCATGCCCTATTCTATTTATGCTTCCTTGAACCTTGGACCCCTTGCGGAAACTGGTATTGTAATTCAACTTGCTGATCATTCTAATGCATATCCCAAGGGAGTTGTGGAAGATGTGCTTGTGCATGTGAATCAATTGGTATTTCCAGCAGACTTTTATGTTCTTGAAATGGAGGATGAGACATCTCCCAATCCAACACCGATTCTTTTGGGGAGACCATTCTTAAAAACTGCCCGAACTAAGATTGATGTTCATGATGGCACTCTCACCATGGAATTTGATGGCGAGGTGATCCTTTTCAATATTTTTGAGGCAATGAGGTACCCTAGTGACTTGCATTCTGTTTTTGCAGTGGATGTTATCGATTCTTTGGCACAACAACTTTTTGAGTTAACTCACAAAGATGCATTGGAAGTAGCCATTAGTGAGCACATAGGGGCCGAAAATTCCAGAGAATCGAGAAAGTTGATACAAGTGTCTAAAGAAATGGAGGAAGTTGTGTGATGCGTTCGAAACATAGCAAGTATACTAGTCCACAAGTAATAAAGTGATAATTAAGATATGCGTTCCCACGGGATTGATTCTAATTTAATTTGTTATTTCCAGCAACACTAAACCTAACAGGGGGGGGGATTTTTGTTGATTGATTAACTAAGTGAAATAAGAATGCAAGTAAAGAATAACAAAACAGAAAGTAAATTTGAATGAAAAATCAATGGGAGAAAGCTGGTTAAGGAATCCTTCTTTACCACAAGATATGGATTTTGCGAATTAATTGTAGAATTGTCATCTAATTACAGCATTGAAGTTATCAACCGTAGATAATAACAAGCTCTATTACCCCAATCTTTCCTTACTTTGTTGTTAAATAAATCAAGCTCTTTATTTAATCTCTATTCCATTAAACAACCTAGAAACAAGCTCTCTGAGTTTAATCAATGGACGCCTATGATCGAAAGATAGGTTTGATTCTAATCAATAAACACACAAGCTCGGATTATTTAACTTAGGTTATATTCTCCAATTGCAATCTTTGATCACAATATTGCTACTAATGATTAGAAATTCAAGACAATTACGGATCAAGATTTCTAGTCTAGCAATAAATCACAACCAGATTATATTCATTTGGCCACTCAAATACAATCAGCAAGCAATCATAAGCATTAAATATGGGAGAATACAAGCAACTTCACTTAGAGAATTGGATAACAATTCCTTACACAATCACTTACAAAAACATATCAGTGGCTTTGAAATTACCTCAACCAATTCAGATTCAGTTACACATGTTTTAAGAAACGTGGTAAATACAATACAACATGGAGACATTCCAGAAAATATACAAGGGAAGGGAAAACTTGCAAAATTTGGCTGTGTTCTCTTTGGATTGTAGTTCTTCTCTTTCCCGCAAGCTTCCCTTTCCTTCCTTCAAGAACTCCAAGGGATGAGAGAAATCCAGAAATGCAGCCTCCTCCCACGTTTTCCCCTCTTCAAGTTATGAAAATAAAACCCTAAAATGTGTTTAAAGACTCTGCTACAGTGACTTGCTACAGTGCCCCGTATTATACATGCTACAGTGGCTTGTGGAATTATATTTCTATACATCTCACACTGTTTTGATTACAACTTTTCGTACACTGAATGGATTTATAAACCGTAAATTTCTCCAGAAAATAGACTTCGAGAGCTTTCCAACGGTATATAACATGTCATCGGTTTTATTGTATATCAATAACAATTAAATCCGAGAAGATCACTGACTAGCAGAGGTGAAAATGAAGGGTTTTACTCCATTTTTGTGCAAGTTGCTCCAAAACTCCTACAAACATCAAAACCACACAAAAACATAAAAATACCAAGGAATATAACAAAGAAACATGGACGAATTGATATGAAAATGATATATAAAAAGACACTTATCAAATTTCCCCACACTTAGACTTTGCTAGTCCTCGAGCAACTACGACAATATGAAATAAAACTAAACCGAAACAGAATCAACAAAAAATTAAAACACACAAATGCTTCATCTTGCAAATAGGCCTCAAAGATTGTACTTAATTAAAACCCAAGGAAAACTTCAAAATAATGCACTTGATCAAGAATTTTATCTTAAAGATTAGTTTCGCTTCATTTCAATTCCTCAAGTGTGTGTGTGTAGAGAGCCATTCTCACCTAATCACTTGTAACCCGGATGAGTTTATGCATAAAAATGAATCATATTTAATATTGAAGATGTGTGTATAAATGAACTCCATAGGCTTGCTTTTCAAGTCACTCTCCACTACGGTAGACATGCACAACACCAAGGATCAAGTAGGACTTTATTAAGCTTGTAACGTTTGGCTTGGGTGAAGGTATGATAAAGGATAATAATTTGGCTCAAATCACCCACAAACACAGAAATCATTCAAGACTATGTAGAGCTCAACCCTATAACACAACTTCATTTCAATTCACCAGGTTACATGATAAGTATCTATTTATGTATCATTTTCATATCAATTCGTCCATGTTTCTTTGCTATATTCCTTGGTATTTTTATGTTTTTGTGTGGTTTTGATGTTTGTAGGAGTTTTGGAGCAACTTGCACAAAAATGGAGTAAAACCCTTCATTTTCACCTCTGCTAGTCAACCATCTTCTCGGATTTAATTGTATTGATATACAATGAACCGATGACATATTATATACCGTTGGAAAGCTCTCGAAGTCTATTTTCTGGAGAAATTTACGGTTTATAAATCCATTCAGTGTACCAAAAGTTGTAATCAAAACAGTGTGAGAAGTATAGAAATGTAATTCCACAAAATCACTGTAGCATGTATAATACGGGACACTGTAGCAGGTTACTGTAGCAGAGTATTTAAACACATTTTAGGGTTTTATTTTCATACCTTGAAGAGGGGAGAACGTGGTGGAGGCTGCAGCTCTGGAATTCTTTCATCTCTTGGAGTTCTTGAAGGAGAAAGGAAGCTTGGAAAGAGGAAGAACTACAATCCAAAGAGAATTACATCAAATTTGCTAAGTTTTTCCCTTCCCTTTCATTTTCTGAATGTCTCCATGTTGTATTGTATTTTACCACGTTCTTAAACATGTGTAACTGAATCTGAATTGGTTGAGGGTAATTTCAAAGCCCTTGATATGGTTTTTGTGAAATTGTGCAAGGAATTGTTATCCAATTCTCTAATTGAAGTTGCTTGTATTTTCCCATGTTTAATGCTTATGATTGCTTGCTGGATTGTATTTGGGTGGCCAACTGAATTAATCTGGATATTGTCTATTGCTAGACAAGAAATCTTGATCCGTAATTGTCTTGAATTTCTAATCATTAGTAGCAAAATTGTGATCAGAGATTGCAATTGGAGAATCCAACCTAAGTTAAATAATCCGAGCTTGTGTGTTTATTGCTTAGATCAACCTGTCTTTCTTTTCATAATGCATCCATTGAATTAAATTTAGAGAGCTTGTTCTAGGTTGTTTAATGGATATAGATTAAATAAAGAGCCTGTTTTATTTAACAACAAAGTAAGGAAAGATTGGGATAACAGAGCTTGTTGTTATCTACGGTTGATAACTTCATTACTGTAATTGGATGACAATTCTACGATTAATTCGCAAATCCATATCTTGTGGTAGAGAAGGATCCCTTAACCAGATTTTCCTCATTGATCTTTTATTCAAATTAACTTCTGTTTTGTTATTCTTAATTTGCATTCTTATTTCATTTAGTTAATCATTCAACAAAACCCCCCCCATTTAGTTAATTGTGGTTGGAAAATAACAAATTCAGTTAGAATCAATCCTCGTGGGAACGATATCTTACTTATCACTTTATTACTTGTGCGACTAGTATACTTGCTAGTTTCGAACGCATCATTACACCCCCAAACTTATTTAGAACACTCAATTTTTTTTTTCAGAAAACAAAAGAAAACTACACCCCCACACTTTGTTGTTTCATTCTTTTTAAGAACATTAAGGGTATAGATCTCTTATTCTTCTTCTTTTGTTCTTTTTTTTCTTCCTTTTTTCTTTTTTTTTCTTTTTTTTATTACACTTCCCCTCCCCCACACTTAAACAACACATTGTCCTCAATGTGTAAGTACGTGGACGATAGGTACAGATTGGCTTTTTTTTTCCTGTTTTTCTTTTTTTTTTTTTTCAAACACAATGGAACTCACTTGTATTGCTCATGATACATCCCAACCTCCTCTAACTTCCCAAAACCAGAACAGAGCTCAGAATTTAATTGTGAATGATCTACATGCTCATAGGTAAGGGATTAACTGTTTGGAACCAAATCATTTTAGGTTAGGAAATCTTTTAGTGAGTTAACAAAGAAAAAGGATTACAGAGGCTCAAAGGGGTAACTAGGGATCAATTTCTGTCAAGGTTGGCTATTAAGTCTCAAACGGTCCAAAGATGGCCTAAATCATTTCCCCAATGTTGCACAGTCTAGGATTTCGCCTCGAGTGACCATCAAACAATTTCTAGAATTCATTGAAATCTGAAGAAACATTTAAATTACATAAACTTTCTCTAAGTGAACAAATAACTCAGTGATAATAGCTCAGTACTCAATGTTGCGCAAGGACTCAAAAGCAAAGCGAAAACCAATAAACATTTCAAGCACACAGATCCATGCATCATTTATCATTTTCCTAGAGTTATTCTTAATTCAATCATTATCTTATCATCGACCCACAACATGCAAGAAAAGAGGTACGTGGCGTTGTACACCTGAGTCAAGATTGTATATTTCAACAATCCTTAGGACCAGTAGCCCGCAGACTTAAGGTTTCCACCCTATATACCTTTATTATGAAAGAACAAAACAAGAAACAAGACACTTCAAACAACATGAAATAAACAAACTACAGATTTACTGAGAGAGAATGCGTTTCAAGAGTTAAGAAAAACCCATATTCTGCCATTCTCAGGTTTTTCCACAATGTTTTTTTTTTCGAATCGAAACTGATAAATACAAAAACACACAACAACTCGAAATTACATAAAATTAAACTTACTCAGAAAATAATAAAGTCCAACAAATCAGCAAACACAAACAAGTCAGTTAGAATGGGTTTAAAAAGTTTAGAAGTTAGGCTCCTTATTCAGCCATTATGGATTAAAGAAATCCAGAATGCGTTTCAAGAGAACTTGAACTTTTTAAGCCACCACTCTAAAAGCCAAGATTAGAAAATATTACCTGGGGTGAAAAAAATAACCTGAAAAAAAAAACTCAAAAGAAATGACATAAAAAATCTCAAATAAACACACTAAAAAGAAAGCAAACAAAAACGAAGCAAACCAGCAAATAGGGATTACAGATGGAGGTTTAAATCCAGTTGACGCCTTTTGTTGCCTTCTCCAAACCAATTTATCCGAGCCATTGTTGGATCAGGTGAATAGACGAATTCTAGTAGTTTGTCAATTAACTCTCCAGCAGTTGAAGCTGTAACCAGCATTTGCCTTGCTGACGGTGAGATGAAATTTTTTTCTACAGCTTGATCAAGAAAGGAAAACAAACCATCAAAAAAATTATTAACATTTAACAAACCAATGGGTTTCCGATGGATGTTTAGCTGTGCCGAAGAGGTGATTTGAAATATCTTCTCTAATGTACCATAACCACCATTGATTGCGTTCGAACTAGGCAAGTTATACTAGTCGCACAAGTAATAAAGTGATGAGTAAGATATCGTTTCCACGAGGATTGATTCTAATTGAATTTGTTATTCGAAAGCAACAATAAACTCAATGAGGGGGGTTTTGTTGATTGATTAACTAGATGAAATATTAATGCAAGTAAAGAATAACAAAACAGAAAGTTAATTTGAGTGAAAACTCAATGAGAGAAACCTGGTTAAGGGATCCTTCTCTACCACACGATATGGATTTGCGAATTAATTGTAGAATTGTCATCCAATTACACCATTGAAATTACCAACCGTAGATAACAACAAGCTCTGTTATCCCAATCTTTCCTTACTTTGTTGTTAAATAAAACAAGCTCTTTATTTAATCTCTATCCCTTAAACAACCTAGAACAAGCTCTCTGAGTTTAATTCAATGGATGCATTATGATAAGAAAGATAGGTTGATCTAAGCAATAAACAAACAAGCTCGGATTATTTAACTTAAGTTGTATTCTCCAATTGCA
>SNVD02003239.1:0-17376 GCA_013180625.2 Boswellia sacra
AGAAATTTTGTTTCTACTAAACCATGATACGATGCATGTCAACTAGAAAATGGCAAAGAGCCACTAGTGTCTTTCTATCAACTAATGACTTCCACGCAAAGTTCCCGTGCATCCTGGAATAACTACAATTAGATCAAAAATATCACACTTAGGATACCAAAGACCTAGATTTATGGTACCAAGAAGATATCTAAATATCCTCTTTACAGCCTTAAGGTGAGATTCCTTTGGACAAGATTGAAATCTAGCACACATACACACCCTAAACATAATATCGGGTCTACTAGCAGTTAAATACAAAAGAGAGCCAATCATACCTCGATATTTTGTTACCTCAACATCTTTTCCTTTCTCATCTTTGTCAAGCTTGGTTCATGTACCCATAGGTGTGTTATATGTCCTTGAATTATCCATGCCAAACTTCTTGAGAAGATCTCTTGTGTATTTAGCTTGATTTTTGAGACCCCATCCATTGATTGCTTGATTTGAAGTCCACAGGAAGAAAGTTTTCTCCCTTAAACGCATTTCCAAATTCTTGTTGCATACACTTGGAAATTCCTCAATTCCTTTGCGTAAATTCTGGGCGAACAACATTTTACCTTTCTCAAGCTTTTCTTGTTGAAGTTGTAACATCATCTTGCCTCTTTTCATCAAGCCTTGATTCCTTGATTTGCCTTTCTACTTCAAAAATATCATCATCTATCTTTGAAGAAATCACATTAGTTTCATCAAATTTAACATGCATAGATTCTTCAATAGTAAGAGTCTTTTTGTTCAAAACTCTATATGTTTTACTATGGTTTGAGTAGCCAACAAAAATTTCAACATCGGCTTTTGTATCAAATTTTTCAAGGTTATCCTTGGTGTTTAAAATAAAACATTTACATCCAAAAACTCTAAGAAATCCAATGTTGGGTTTTCTCCCTTTCCAAAGTTCATAAGGAGTTTCTTTATTAAAGCTTTAATACAGACTCTATTGATTATAAAGCATACGATATTAACAGCTCTCGGCCAAAATAATTTTGGCACAATTAATTTTTCTCAAGCAACATGGTCTAGCCGTTTCATGATAGTCCTACCTTTTTCTCTCACAACCACATTTCTGTTGTGAGTTCTAGTGTGCGAAAAAATTAATGTTCAAAACCATTTTCACCAACAAAGATTTCTCAAACGCGACAGATGTCTCCTTCACCACCATGATTACTTCTACATGGACCTACAATAGAATGCCCTTTTGTGATTTTGGACGTCTTTTTGTAAATTTTGGAAAAAGCTTGTATGGGACTCATTTTCTAGTTTTCCAAGATAACACCCAAGTGAATCTGAATCAATCATCCACAATAAAAAACCTAAATACCTATTCCACAAGACTCTTGATTCTTGATGTCCCAAAACAATCCACAATGAAGTCATTGTAAGGTTTATTTGTTGAAATAAATTTCTTTTGTTTAAAAAGAAGTTCTCACTTGTTTTCCAAATTGACAAGCATCACAAATTTTATCCTTTTCAAATTTTATTTTTGGAAGACCATCAACTAAATCAATTTTAGAAATTTTTGAAATTGTGTCCATGCCTAGCAGGACCTAACTTCCCTATTGCCATAACCAACTCCATCCATTAACAATGAAACAATTTTCTACATGATTCATTACATCCATATCAATTGTATCAAAATATTCACCTACACCAGCTATAACCAACAAATCAAGGTGTCTTATTGTTACTAACACCTAATCACACATCTATTAGGCTCAAAAGTAATAAAATATCCCTTATCAAACAATTAACTAATGCTAATCAAATCATGTTTCAAACCATTGACAAGCAAAATATTTTCAATAATAAGTGAAGAATGGTTACCAATATCACCATGTTCGATTACCCTTCCTTTGGCATTATCACCGAAGGTCACATATCCTCATTTCTTCATGATTAATCTTGAGAACTTGGAGGCATCTCCGGTCATCATGCCTTGAGCTCCCTATCTAAGTACCACGTTGTTTGCCACGTCCTTTGTCTCTACAATCAACATCAAGGAGTAACTTTTCTGTACCCAAAAGTTCCTTGGGTCCTTGGGGGTTAGTTATGATACTTTTTGGAATCCCAACCCATATTCTGTTTCAAATATAGAGTTTCTTTTAATGGAGCAAGAAGCATACTTGTGTCCTTTTCTTCCACAATAAGTACATGAATGATTAGGATTATTCCTAAAAGATGCATGAGCAAAATAATTTTTAAAATACTTTTATTTTTATGAGTTTTATATCCTAAGCCTCTTTTATCAAAAACACACATTTGGTTTTGTAACATAGAATTCAAATTTTTTGTGCTTTTTGTAAAACTATCAACAATATTTTTTAAATCATTATTTTCCTTTTTCAAAATAACATTTTCTTTCTCTAATTTATCAAAATCCTTTTGTTTTAAAATCTCATTTTCAGTTTTTTAAAAAATATATTTGACTTTCCAAATTTTCAAAATCTTTTTGCTTTAAAATTTCATTTTCATTTTCTAAAGCTTCATTTATTTCCACCAACTCTTCTAATTGAGATAACATGAATTTTGACTTCTTTTTGAAAGCATTGATTTTTGAATTTTGTTTATCAACTTGCACATGTAAATTTTGGAATGCTTCAAGTAATTCATCATATGAAAGTTCTAGGTATCATAGTTTGAACTACTTACCATCTCGTCCTTAAAGCCTGAAGCACAAATGTTTTTGGCCATTCGCAATCTTCTTCTTCGGTAGAGCTAGCTTCACTATCCATCACCAATTCTGGTCGGCTTCATTGCTTTGGAATTTCTTTGTTTTGACTTTGAAGTTAAGGACAATCCATCTTTACATGTCCCGGTTTCTTGCCTCATAGCAAATGACTTGATCATTTTTCTTATCTGCTTCTGAGCTTTGGCCCTCTTGTACTCCCTTCTAGCGAGTTCTTCTTGCTCCTTGGTTTCCTTCTAATCATCCTTTTTAGCTTTCTTGTGATGAAAGCAAGATCTTCATCATCTCCTTCATCGTCGGACTCATCATCTTCTTTTGTTGAAGATTTGAAAGCGATATTTTTCTTTTTCTTGAAATCTTCTTCGTTCTCCTTCAAGGTGATTTCATGAGTCATGAGAGAACCCATAAGTTCTTCTAATGGTAGTTTGGTGAGGTCCTCTGCTTCTTGAATTGCCGTCACCTTTGGCTCCCAAGATTTTGGTAGACACCTAAGAATCTTTCTCACCATTTCAATATTAGAATAAGATTTACCCAGAGATTTCAAACTATTAATAATATCCGTAAATCTAGTAAACATTTCAGAAATTGATTCATCCGATTTCATCTTAAAAAACTCATAACTATGACCTAGCATACTAATTTTGGATTCTTTAATTTGACTAGTTCCTTCATGAGTTACTTCAAGTGTGTGCCATATTTCTTGTGCCGTAGAACAAGTAGATATTCTATTAAACTCATTTCTATCTAAAGCACAATACAACACATTCATAGCTTTAGCATTCAAACTCAATTTCTTTTTATCATCTTCACTAAACTCTTTAGGTTCTTTAAGTATGCTTTCTCCATTTTCCATTTTGGTAGGAACAAAAGGTCCTTCCAAAACAATAGACCACAAATCATAATCAAAAGATTTCAAGAAAATACTCATTCTAGTTTTTTAATAAAAGTAATCATTTCCATTAAAAAATGGAGGTCTAGAGATAGAAAGTCCCTCAACATATGAAGTTGAATTAAAAGTTGTCATAGCTCAAAAATCGATTAAGATTTAAAAAATTGAGAAACCTTGCTCTGATACCACTTGTTGACCCAGGTATGGCAACCCAAGAGGGGGGCTGAATTGGGTTTTTATTTATCAAAACGGATTTAGAAAACTTTTCTTGAAAGATCAAAATTATATAACTCTTTCTTTGAGAATGAAGGTGAAGAAGATGAAATTAGAATTTATCAAAGATGCAATCAAAAGAATCATAATGATGAACAATCACAAGTGCAAGTAAATATAAAGAGGATAGGGATAGAGAGAGTGCAAACTCAATTTACGTGGTTCGGCAAACCTTGGCTACGTCCACGGGCTCCTAGCTCCACAAGCTAAGCTTTCCACTAAGTTGTAAAAATGTTTACAACTTGCTTGATGAACAACCTCACCAAGACTTTTTCCTTCAACTCTTGATAACACCACACCAAGAGTTCTTCTTGATGAACAACCTCACCAAGGCAACTTCCTTCAACCCTTGACAACACCACACCAAGAGTTCTTCTTGATGAACAACCTCACCAAGGCAACTTTCCTCAACCCTTGATAACACCACACCAAGAGTTCTTCTTGATGAACAACCTCACCAAGGAAACTTTCTTCAACTCTTGATAACACACAACAAGAGTTCTCTCAAGGATAACTATTATCCTTTACAATAATATCTCACTTTCACCACAATACAAGAACAAAGATAATTTTTACAACAAAAGTATAACTCTCTTCAAAGAGTAGATAAATAATATAAAAGCTCTCTAGACTTGATATTTCTCTTGCTTTTAGCTTGATAAAATGCTTCTCTTGCACTACTTAAATGCATGGGAGAATGGCTCCTTTTATAGGCAAATGAGATGAACTTAATCAAGTGAAGACACCAACTCCAAATTTTCTGCCCATCATAAAAACCGTAATATTTTCTTCCATTTTTGTCAATGTTCCGTTTGAAATTTGAAAATCTGCAAAACATAAAAGATTTTCAAATTTGAATAAGCTTTCCAACGCATTAAGAATCAAGTCATTTGGATATCTGTAGCTCAAGATATGGCCAAAACACCATTCGGTGCTCATGTAACTTGATTTTTCTTTCTTGTGTCAAGTCCACCAAATTGAAATGATAATTTATTGTCAGCATTTTGTTGAAATTTGAATTTCTTTAAAACATGACAGATCTGAATATTTGAAACTATTAACCAAAACATTAAGAATCAAAGCATTTGCGATATCTCTATCTTAAGATATGGCCAAACTACCATTCGGTGCTCATGTGAGTTGATTTTTCTTCTCTGTGTCAGTCCACCGAATTGCATGTCAATTATGCCGGCCTTCTGTTTGAAATTTGAATTTTTCAAAACATATGAAATGTTCTTCATTAAGTCATCTTTCCAATTCCGTAAGAATCAAGTCATTTTGATTTTTCTAGCTCAAGATATGTCCAAAGGAGTATTCGGTGCTCATGTCAGCTGCTTCCATTTGTCTTTCAACTTGCATGATGATTTGGACATCTTTGCACTTGAAATTTGAATTTCATTAAAACATATGAAATGTTATAAATTGAGTAAGCTTTCCAAAGGCTCAATAATCACATCATTTGGAATTTGTAGAGATATATGATCAATTGATTGAACATTGAATCATGTGTCATTCCCTAAAATCCCCACCAAAAAACCAGTTATTCCTGAGTCATCCTTGTTCTTAAACTTCTGTGCCTTTAACATGTAGTCTTTCCTTAGCTTCACTTTCATTTTATAAGCCTCTTCTTGATTTTCTAAATTCATTTCAATGATCTTACTCTTGCACATAAAATAAATCATGTTAGTAAATCTCAATTAATTCAATGTGTGATTCGTTATCATTCAAATATATTAGCCTTAGGCTAACACTTACACCGCACTCTGAATCTAATTACTAACTCGTTTTTTTTTTTTGCAAGAAAAAAATAAAATTTCAAGACACACTTATGTCTACTATCCTTCCCCCCCAACCAAATGAAACATTGTCCTCAATGTTTAAATGTAGAGAGATAAAGTATAGCAGACATTACCTGAAGCTTCTGTTATTCAAGAGAGATGACTTGAAAGACTCATAAAATAACATGCTAAAATAAAATAAAATAAAGGACAAGAGAAAAAAATTATAAACGGAGATTCAGATCCAATTTGCACTTTTTGTTTTGCCCTCCTGCCCAATTAATTTGAGTACTAGCTGGGTCAAGTTCATACTCAACTTCTTGTAATTTGTCAAGTAACTCACCAGCAGAAGTGGCAGAAACAAGGATCTTTCTCGCTGAATGAGGGATAAAATTTTGTTCCACAGCTGCATCGACAAAACTTATCAAAGGATCAAAGAAATTTTTAACATTCAACAAACCTATGGGTTTTTGATGGAGATTCAGTTGGGCCCAAGAGGCAATTTGAAAAATTTCTTCAAGAGTGCCAAAGCCACCTGGTAAAGCAATAAAGGCATCTGAAGTGATGAGCATATGTGCCATGCGTTCATGCATAGAGGAGACCTGTAACTCCTTCCCAACCGTTTTTCCAACAATACTTTCTACAGCCAAATCTTTAGGAATAACTCCTAACACTTGAAACCTACTTACTGTGCAGGTTGATACGCAACCCATTAACCCGAGGCTACCTCCCCCATAAACCACATGAATCTTTCTTTCAGCCAGTAGCATACCAAGATAATTCGCTACTTCTACGAACTCTTCACTTTTACCTGGTCGAGATCCACAGAATACACATATCCTTTGGATTCGACGTTTTGAAGTTCCCTCCATGTCTATGTAACTCTCTAACTATGTGTGAAGAAAAGAACAAGAGATGTGGTATTTATGGAGTGCAAAAAGGTATGCTAATGATGACATCTAAATAGGTAGCTCGGTTGCTTTTTGAAAAATATGACAATAATGCATAGAAATTCAAAAACAGATGATGAAATAAGACACCATAAGTCAAGCAAAAGATACAAATCAAAAAATGACAGCTATAAGGCATTAAAATTCAAAAATGATGGGACGCATGCATATGTACAGGTAGTTGTGACTGTGGCTCACATCTTCCTCTGGTTTTACGTCCAGAAACGGCTTAAACACCTTCTATGAGTTGAGGATATGCTTCCCATCCAGTTTTCTTATAAACTGGCAAACAGGGTCGTTTTGAGTCAGATTTCCAAGACTATAGCGTTCCTGCTCATCTCGGAATTGTGTCCACAAATTAAAAATTTCACGCTGCACAAGTCCACAAGAATGCGTCTCAAGAGTCACTCGGATATCATTCAAGGACTCCTTACTCAGTCCATCCTTGATGAACTGTAGCTTATCCTCTCGATTGTTAGACAAATATCCCAAGGAGCGGCAACGCTGGTTACAAGTCCATCTTGCACATTTGTGACAAACTTGCAACCTTTTTGCTCTTCGCTTTTTGGCATAAGAGTTTTTTCCCAAACCTGGCATATGGGAAACAAGATTATCTGAAAACTCACAAGAGAATCGAACCTTGACTTCAATTAACCATCTTAAATCAGCAGGAATACCCTTACGCATCAACAACCTTAGTCTTTCTGCACGAGCTTTATAAATTTTAAGCAAATCATTTTGAGGAAGAGAGGGAAAATGTTTGTGCAATTTTGAGAGAATGGTATCCATGTGAAGAAAATAAGAGAGAAGAAAAGAAAATGATGCAAGGTGAGCAACAGTTTTTAGGGAACTGAAAAACCGACTTTAAATGTCACGGAGTACCGTATCCGCCACTTGACCGGGAAAAATCAATCCTTAAAAAGGATCGATTAAAGCAATGGACTCTTCGTTTTGGACAAAATTTTCAAAGAATGGTTTTAACCGTTGTCCATTAACTTTAAAAACATTACCATTCTTTGGGTTCTCAATTTCAACTGCTCCATGAGGGAAAACATTTTTAACAATGAAAGGCCCAGTCCAACGAGACCGAAGTTTACCAGGAAACAAATGCAATCTTGAATCATACAAAAGAACTTTTTGTGAAGGTCAAAAGATTTTCTAACAATGGATTTGTCATGAAAAACCATCATTTTTTCTTTGTATATTTTAGAATTTTCATAAGCCTCATTCCTGATTTCTTCAAGTTCACTCAGTTGGAGTTTACGTAACTTGCAAGCATCATTCAAATTTGGGTTGAATGTTTTAATGGCCCAATAATGCTTTATGCTCAATCTTACACAGGCAAGTGACAATGGTTTTTCATAAAACTAGTCATAAGGAGGACATTCCTAATGAGTTTTAAAGCAGTGCATGTGTAAGCCAAGCTGCATCATTAGTCTTATAAGACCAATTCTTTAGATTTGGTTAACCGTTTTTTCTAAGATCTGTTTTATCTCCCTATTAGCTAATGCAACTTGTCCACTTGTTTTGTGGGTGATAAGTTGTAGAAATTTTATGAGGTTATTCCATATTTCTTCATTAAGTTTCAATGGTTGTTGCAAAAATGTGTACCCCACATAAATAATGGCTGAGAATTCCAAATCTACGCAAGATATTCTCTTTCAAGAATTTGATAACTATTTTGTGATCATTTTTTCGACATGGAATTGCCTCGACCCATTTTGAAACATAGTCTACTGCAACAAGGATGTACACAAAACCAAATGATGGTGGAAAGGGTCCCATAAAATCAATACCCCAACAGGCAAAGATTTCAACAACAAGAATGGGATTCAAAGGCATCATGTTTCTTTTTGAAATGGATTCCAATTTTTGACAATTTTCACACGTTTTGCAAAATGCATGTGCATCTTTAAATAAGGTGGGCAATAAAATCCACATTGTAAGATCTTAGCAGCTGTTTTTCTAGATGAAAAATGTCCTCCACATGCTTCAGAATGACAAAAGTTAATGACACTACTTACCTCATTTTCGGGTATGCATCTCTCATGATTTGGTCTGTCTTATGGACAATATTTGAAACAGATATGCGGTCATACCAGTAAAAAATTTTCACCTGGTAAAAATTTTTCTTTTGTCTGAGCATTCCTATGAGGTGGCATTTTCCTGTCGCAAGTAAATTTACAATATTAGCAAACCAAGATATAGTAGCAACGGAAAATAAAAATTCATTAGGAAAAGAATCATTGATAGGTGAAGTTTCAATTAATGTCTCTGTCGTTAGTCTTGAAAGATGATCGGCAATGACATTTTCGGCTCCTTTCTTATACTTTATTGTGATGTTAAATTCTTGGAGCAATAAGATCCACCGTATCAGTCTAGGTTTTGCATCTGTTTAGTCATTAAATATCTCACAGCTGCATGGTTAGTGTAAACAATTGTTGGAGAGCCAATTAAATAAGATCAAAATTTGTCCAATGCAAATACTACTGCAAGTAGTTCTTTTTCAGTTGTTGTGTACTTCATTTGCGCATCATTTAAAGTCCTACTTGCATAGTATATGACATAAGGCTTACCTTCTTTTCTTTGTCCTAAGACAGCACCAACGGCATAGTCACTTGCATCACACATCAGTTCAAAAGGCAAGGACCAATTAGGAGATTGCATAATTGGAGCAGTTGTTAAAAGCCCAATTAATGTATCAAAGGAATTTTGACATTCTTGAGTCCATTCAAAGGAAGTATCTTTTATTAAAAGGTTACAAAAAGGTTAGATATAGCACTAAAATTTCTTATGAACCTCCTATAAAATCCAGCATGTCCTAAAAATGAACGAACCTCTTTAACTGTGTTTGGTGGAGGCAGATGGGAAATTAATTCCACTTTTGCTTTGTCCACTTCAATTCCCTTAGAAGACACCACATGACCTAAGACAATTCCTGAAGTGACCATATAATGACATTTTTCCCAATTCAAAATAAGACCTTTTTCTACACACCTTTTTAGGACTTTTTCTAAGTTTTCAAGACAATTATCAAAAGAGTTTCCAAAGACAGTTAAATCATCCATGAAAACTTCTAAACAATGCTCGACCATGTCACTAAAAATGCTTAGGATGCATCTTTGAAAAGTTGCTGGGGCATTACAAAGTCCAAAAGGCATTCTCCTAAATGCAAAAGTGCCAAAGGGGCACGTGAATGTGGTCTTTTCTTGGTCTTCAAGTGCAATGGGGATTTGATAGTAGCCTGAGTATACATCAAGAAAGCAGTAGTAGGGGTTTCCTGCTACTCTTTCAAGAATTTGGTCAAGAAAGGGTAAGGGAAAATGGTCTTTTCTAGTGACATCATTTAATTTTCTATAATCAATGCACATCCTCCAACTAGATGAGACACGAGTTGGCAATAATTCACCCTTTTCATTTTTAACTACTGTAATGCTAGATTTCTTAGGTACTACTTGTGTAGGGCTTACCCAATTACTATCAGAAATAGGATAGATAATTCCCACATCAAGTAGTTTGAGAACTTCAGCCCTAATGACCTCTTTCATGTGTGGATTTAATCTCCTTTGAGGTTGTTGAGATGTTTTGGCATTTACCTCTAAATGTATTCTATGTGTGCAAATTAAAGGGTTAATGCCTTTTATATCTTTTAAAGTCCACCCAATTGCATTTTTAGGCCTTTTAAGCACTTCTATCAACTTACCTTGTTGCTCGCATGTGAGGGATGAAGAAATTACCCCCGGATATGTCTGATTCTCCCCAAGATATGCATATTTCAGTCCTTCAGGTAAGGGCTTCAATTCTAGCTTGGGAGCTTCATCTTCCTTGCTTTCATTCATCTGCCCTAATTCTTCAAATTTTGATTTTGAGCCTTTTTCCAACACCTGTGCACAATCCAGTAAAGAACGCATATTAGAAAGATCATGTTCTAGTTCCATACTTGATTCTAACGAATTTACTAAACAAGTTTCCAAAGGGTCAGAAGAACTCCCTTTTTGGATGTGATCTTCCACAATAGATTCGATCATATTAGCCTCCTCAATTTCATCTTCTTCTTCATGTGGTTGTTTGCACATATTGAAAACATTTAGTTCCAATGTCACGTTCCCAAAAGATAGCTTCATGACTCCATTTCTGCAATTAATCAAAGCATTAGAGGTAGCTAGAAATGGACGCCTTAAAATGACAGGAATTGAATTACATACTTCCACTGGTTGTGTGTCCAAGACAATAAAATCCACTGGGTAAATGATTTTATCGACTTGAACTAACACATCTTCTACTACTCCTCTTGTACTTTAATTGATCTATCAGCAAGCAAAGAGTCACAGAAGTCGGTTTTAACTCACCTAGATTGAGTTTTTGAAAAAAAAAAAAAAAAAAAAACCGAATATGGAAGCAATTCCCACTAGCACCAAGATCAAGTACAAGCTTGTTTCAATTTTATGTCTCCAATTAACACATGACAAATTGTAGGACAACCGGAGCCTTATATTTCACTGTATTATTATTTTGAAGAATAGCACTTACTTGCTCAGCTAGAAAGGCCTTCTTTTTCACTTTCAGTTTTCTTTTCACAGTGCACAAGTCTTTCAAAAATTTTGCATAAGAAGGTACCTGTTTGATCACATCAAGCAAGGGAATGTTGACATTTACCTGTTTGAAAATTTCAAAGATTTCAGAATTGTGAGTTTGCTTCTTTTGTGTGGCTAATGCTTGAGGAAATGGAGGCACTGATGAGGATATGGTTTCCTCTTCGCTAGGTGTTGGTTTAGCAGCCTCTTCCTGCCCTTTAGAGATCGATTCTTCTTCTTTCTCACAAGGGTTAGGAATATGTTTTTCAACAACCTTACCATTGCGAAGGGTCATGACTGACTTAGCTTGGTCAAAATAATGGTTATTTGAACTCCCTGCATTTGAGTTAGATTGAGCTTTGGGGTTTTGCAATGTTTGAGAAGGAAATTTTCCCTTCTCTTGGATGCTAAATGTAGATGCAAATTTTGCAAGAGTTTCTAACAAATTTGCTAATGTTTGAGCAGTTTGACTATTGAAAGTCTCTTGCTTTGTAATGAATGAATGCAATGTTTCTTCAAAGTCATTCCTAGGAGGAGGAGCATATGCATGATCCTGAGAATTTTGAAAATTTTGTCGTGTTTGAAAAGGGACTTGTGAAGATTGTGCATGATTATCATTTTTCCAGCTAAAATTTGGATGATTTCTCCAACCAGGATTGTAGGTTTGTGAATATGGATTGTGATTTGGCCTTTTGAAAGTGTTTAAGGCATTGTCTTCTTCATGGAGACATTCCCTAAAGGCAGGCAAAGTTGGGCAATCATCAGTAGAATGGTCATTGTCATCACAAATGTTACAGACATTTTCTTGAATAGATTTCAATTGACCACTCTTTTTCATCTCTAAAGCCTGGACTTTTCTAGCTAGGGATGCAAATTTGCTTGAAGGTCATGGTCTTCCCTAAGGTTGTAAATGCCTCTATTGGATGTCGACGTTGGGGCCTTGCCTGGTACCTCATAGGTGCCAGCAGTGTCCCAATTTTGTGCCTTTTCTGCCAAGGAATCTAGGAAGTGAAGTGCTTCCTCAGGGTCTTTTTCTTTAAATTCTCCATTACACATTAATTCCACTAATTGCCTATCTTGAGGTGTTAACCCTTCATAGAAGTGTGCAACTATTCTCCAAGTTTCAAACCCATGGTGAGGACAGGTATTAAGTAGTTCCTTATACTTATCCCAACATTGGTAAAGGGTTTCTCCTTGTTTTTGAGAGAAATCAGTAATTTGTCTTTTAAGAGAATTTGTTCTATGGGTAGGAAAAATTTTTTTTCAAAAATTGTTGTTTCATCTCATCCCATGAACTGATGGAATTCGACCTCAAATTTTGTAGACATGTTCTAGCTTTATCTTTTAAAGAAAAAGGAAAAAGCTTTAATCTAATGGTGTTTATGCTACAATTTGGGTCAGTGTAGGAGCTACATACCTTTTCAAAGAGTTTTAAGTGCGAATATGGGGTTCTCCATGTCAAGGCCATGAAAAGTGGGTAGAAGTCGAACAAAACTTGGTTTGAAATTGAAATGGATTGATTCTGGAGGAGAAACTACACAAGATGGTGCACTAGTCCTTACCGGATTCATGTAGTCTTTGAGGGTTCTTCATTGGTTTTGATCATTTTGTTGCGAACGGTTGTCCCTTTCATCCGTGAATATTTCCTCATGATTGTTGGCCATGTTTTCTAAGCAAGATGATGTTTTTCTAACAAGTCTACCACTAGATGTTCGTGACCAAATTTTCATGCAAGAAAGAGAGAAGAAAAGAGAGGAAAAGATGAATACACAAAAAAATAAAAAATTTAGATCTAAGATGAGAAAAGAGAATACTTACAATTTTGCACGCCAATTTTTACCTTCCCCGGCAACGGCGCCAAAAACTTGACACATCCGAAAAAGGATTGTCTCCCAAGTATAGGAGTGTCGAAGTAATAAAACCCGGTGAGACTGGGGTCGATCCACGAGGAAGGAAATTTAAGCGTTACAAATTATAAGCTAAACAAATGTGATATGGATGATTCAAAGAGGTGACATGATAATATCAACAAGTATGTAAGATGGTAGGTGGTATTACCGACCATTCAAATATAAAACAAAAGCAAGAGGAGGTAAAACCATCCATGGAAATAGGTGGTATAACCAACCATAGTAAATTAAAGAACAATTCATAAGGTGGTAAAACCTACCATAGTAAATAAAATAAAAAGTTCATAAACAATAGAATAATTAAAATACAAGAGGAATTAACACAATAACAATGAAGGCTAAGGTTGGGGGATCCGCCCTTGATATTTCAAATAAGGATAATTAACCCATTTTAGTTATATGAATTATATTTGTTTTATTACCAATATTTATACACCAACTCGTAATGGTTCAAGCAATCCAATGGTGCCAATCAGCGTATGTATCTATATATCAAATCAAGGTTCCTAACTAGATTCGTGTCGGTAAGGGGGGGGGCTAGGGGGGAAAAACACCACAAAAAAAAGAAAAAAAAACCATACATCATATAGAAAGGATCCAAGCATTTGATGTGCCAAGGAATGTCGACAATGGATCAAGACCTCTACTTTACGAGTGGTGTCAAGATTGATTAAGAAATTAAATATAAATCATATTGAATAAACATCATAAGATTAAGATTATTAAGCACATATTAAGGGTTAAAGAATCCTTATTATCATATCAAGGGTTTCACCCTTTCACCTTAGCAAAAGAGAAATTAGAAGAACATTATAATAGAAAGAAAATAAAATGTAAGAAAAAGGAAATTCATTAATAACATAAACACATAATACAAGATCCTAGCCAAAGCCAAATGTTCCAGCCAAGGCCAAGATGTCCCAATGGGTCACAAGGAACCTCTATTTATAGATACATCCAGGGGCAAACTTGTCAAATTACAAGGGCATAATTGTCAAATATTAGTTGTAAATATCTTTGACAATTTGGATCATTAGGCACCAACATTGACCATCAATTTTGACATCGAAATGTTGTGAATTTTAATCACATGTCTTCATGAACGTTGTAGATATTTCTCTCAGCTTTCTAGAACATATTGATTTGCACAATTTGGATACGTATTTTGAGAGATACGGTCAAAATACTGAGGCCTGGTCAGACTCTGTCTCTTATACACATCTAGATGTGTATAAGAGACAGGTCCAAATACTGAGGCCTAGTCAGACTGGGCCGAGACTGTAGATGGGTTCACTTCAAGCCCAATTTTGGTCCACTAAGAGCCCGAATTTGATGATTCTTGTGAAATGCAATCTTGTAGACAATTAAATTAGCTTTCCAAAACATTAAGAATTGCACCATTCTGATCTATAAATAGAGAGTTATGCCCATTTTACCGAACCTGTAACAAAACCAAAATTGAGAGGAATTAATTCCAAAGATGCAAATGTACAAATATGCTTAAGTTGATGAATTTAATGACACTATTAATGCAATATGATGAACTAAACTCTTATTAAACATGCATATTTAAGTGTTCATCAATAGTCCCCACTCATCATCACCATTATCATCAATGTCAACTAAAGAAGTTACAACCTAAACATGAAGAGGCTCAACCTCTTGCTCTAGATGCTTGTTTTGCTGGCAACCCATCTAGTCCAAGCAAGAAACATATAGTTAGAAAAGATTATTAAGATAGACATCATGCATGCATGAAACATCAAACATTTTTCTTGACAATCCAGGATGCTGTACAGTATAAAAGTGACAAAGTTTTATAGAATCACAAAGCAGTATGAAATACTAGGGGTAACCACAAAAGAAACAGGCTCAACACCTAAAGGAATAGCAGTAGCAACACAATGCGAGTCAGTCTTGATGAGACCTAATCAAAGCAGTATGATGTGCAAGTCAGTCTCGATGAGACCTAGTGGAAGCAGCATGATGTGCAAGTCAGTCTCAACGAGACCTAATAGAAGCGGCACGTTATGCAAGTCAGTCTCAATGAGACCCAATGGAAGCGATACGATGTGCAAGTCAGTCTAGATGAGACCTAATTGAAGTAACACAATGTGTAAGCCGCCTGCATCAAGCTCGTCAATTCATCACGATGTGTAGGTCGCCTAGATCAGGCTTATTAGCTTAGCATGATGTGCAGGCTAATTGAATCAGGCTTGTCTATTTAGCATGATGTGCAAATTGCCCGGATCAGGCTCCTCAATTCAGCATGATGTGCAAGTTGCGTGGATTAGGTCGTTCTGTCTCGATGAGACTTCTCTTAAACAGCACGATGTGCAAAGATAACTACCTTGAAGAAGGAATCTCCCTCTATGAAGAAGAAGGCATCCACCTTGAAAAGGCATCTCTTTTGAAGAAAGAAGTTCACCATGAAGAAGGAATTTGAAGACTACTCTAAAGTAAGGATTTTAAAGAAAAAATTTGATGCCTTCAAGATGAAAGGCTACCTAGAAAAAAGGATTTGAAAAATAGAAGAAGATTCATAGTCAGATAGTTGAAGAAAAATAGAAGAAAAGGAGAAGAAAAAAGAGAGAAGAGAAGAAGAGAGAGAAGAAAAATGGAAGGGGGAGAAAGAAAATAGAGAAAGACAAGAAAAGAGAAAGACAAGAAAAGAGAAAGAAAAGAAGAGAGAGAAAAGAAGAAAGAAGAGGAAAAGAGAGAGGGAGGAAAAGAAAAAGGGAGAGAGAAAGAAAAGTGAAGAAAACTTTATGTCGACCTTAAAACATCAAAAGAATCTTTAAAACCTTCCGGTGGTAAGCACCCAATCATGTCAACAGATTAGCAACTGACAAAGAAAGAATAGCATCAATCAAATGGAATCCTCGACCGATCCACACGAGGAAAGAATTCCTCAAGAGACCAGAGATAGAGTTATCGAAGAGCACTATAAAAGGTAAACTTTTAATTAATTTTGAAATTATACCAAGATATGCTTGATATTTTGCAAGGACTTGCGAGAACACTGGAGAAATCTCGAGCGAGTTGAAGAGTCAACAATATCACAGGAAATCCCTAGTGAAAAGCATGACGAATGCAAAAAAGGTTGAGAACAAAAAATTCTAGAACATGATGAATTTCCCCAGTGGATTAGAAGGAATCAGGAATAGAAGCAATAGCACTTGGGCATGAAACCCATTGAAAATGAAATTTGGAGCAGATTAAAAAAGCTTGAAGAATACTTAGAAGATGGGCATGAAACGCATTGAATATGAAATCTGGAGCAGATTAAAGAAGCTTGAAGAATACTTAGAAGACGGGCATGAAACCTAGTGAATGCAAAGTCTGAAGAGATCGAAGAAAATATAAAGGATACTTAGCCGAAGGCATGAAGAATGAAAAGGTCTAAAGATCGCGAAATAGTGCTTGATAAAAGCTTTCCCAATGGCCATGCATTAGAAGAAAACCCTAAGAAGTAGGTGTACTTAAGAGTCTTTGAAGCTCTTAGAATAGGCACAAGCCCTAAGAAGAGGCGCACTGAAGAGTGTTGAAAACTCTAAGAAGTAAGTGCACTTAAGAGTATTTGAAGCCCTTAGAATAGACACAAGCCCTTAGAAGAGGCGCACCAAAGAGTGTTGAAAACCCTAAGAAGTAGCTACACTGGAGATTGTTAGAAACCCTAAAAAGTAGGTGCACTAAGGAGTGTTTTATTATAGCATCATAAGGATGCTTTCTAGACCTCGAATGGGCATATCTGCCCTTGGGTGGGCATATCCACCCTTGAACTAGCACATCAACCCTTAAATGGGTACATTAGGCCCCGAATGGGCATATCTGCCTTTAAATGGGCACATTAGGCCTCAAATGGGCATATTCGTCTTTAAATGGGCATATCCGCCCTCGAATGGGCACATCAACCCTTAGATGGGCACATCTGCCTTTAGATGGGCACATCCACCCTTACATGAGCACATCTACCCTTAGATGGGTACTTAGCACTTGAATAGGGGTAACTTTTATAGGAATAGAAGAAGAGAGAGAGATGATGAGAAAGTCTGATAGAATAAGAATGAAGACGAAGATGTCGAGAAGGAAGAAAAAAATATGAAGCAAGAGTCCTTTGTCGATTTATGTAGCTCACAAATCTCTCTAAAGTAGGGGGCAAGCTATACGCACTAGAATTTTGAGGCTCGATAATGAAAATGAAGATAGATATCGAGCAAAAAAGATGATCAAAATGCCCTTGGAGGCCAAGAAAGGAAAGGTGGGAAGGAATTGAAGAA